>JZKD02S1305827.1:0-11920 GCA_000966675.3 Picea glauca
ATGGTCTAGAACAATATCGCTTCTTCTTGAACAGATCATGCTTGTTAAATTGTGAAATCTTAAGGGGCTCCTCTCTACTAAATAAATTTCAACCGCTACCTCTTTTGAGCTTGTTCTTCCTTTGAAATTTTTCTCCTTAGAGTGTTTTCTTCGACACTTAGTTGAAATTGACCCTGTGCACACCTTGCAATAGGTCTTCCTCCATGACCTATCTCCTTTGTGGAAAATTATGCACACCTTGCAATAGTTCTTCACACTCTCCTGCAAATACTCTTAAGTTACACCTCCCAATATTCTGAGTCAAAAGACTTTGTCATGCACTACTTGCATTCAAAGCTCCAAGTTATCTCTCTTGAACTTGTTCCTTCTTGACACTCTGAACTTCTCATAATTTTTTGCGATACTTAATCAAATATCGACCATGTGCACACCTTGCGACAGGATTTCTTCAACTTGACTCTTGATGGGCGGTTGTGCACTCACAACAGTTCTTGTACAACTCTATTGTTCCTCCTGAAAAATATGACTCTGAGTGTGTTTCCTCCTACACATACTTTCAATCTATCCCTCTTATATTTATGATTCAACATATACTCTCTCAATGCACACCTTGCAGACACTTATGCACTCCTTGCAAACAAAAGTTTCACGTTATCTCTTCTGATCTTATGAGTCGAAATAGACTCTATCAATGCACAATGCACACCTCATGGACACTATGAACTCCTTTCACAAGATCATAGAAGAGAAAAATTTGGAACTTATCTAATCCTCATAAATTCATATATTCAACCATGTAATTGCATTCATAACACAAGAACAAGTAATAACAAAGAATTTCAAATTAACATAAATCCTACCATTCATTCATTTAGATAGACACAGTAACAACAACACCAAACATTTGGAACAATGCTTCTATGTTATATTCATTCAAATGATATGTACATGGCTCATATAATTCTCTGCAGCACCTCTCAACAATTCTTAACAACAACAACAACTCTCTACAACTTTCAGCTAAATTGCAACAAAAACCTTTTTCTACAATACTTTTCAACAACCTCATTTGGGCATACAATACATTTATTTATAAAATACAAGATCATAAAGGTTTTCCCTTCGACTACCTTAGTGATATCCTATCAAATTAAAATCTTTCAACTACTAAGGATTTATTACAATAAATGTTTGAGATAGACAAAGAAGAGCAAATGCTTCGAGTCTATACTACAAGATACTACATTAAAGGAAAATACACTCCCAATCAATCTCATGTGATGGTTCATCTCCTAAACATTTAATATGTTCATAAATTACAATATTTTCAAGATATTTGCGTGATATTCCCTTCTTAAATTCAAAATTATTTCAAAATGCACGCTAATGCGCCAAGCTGTCTTCCACTCGTACCTTGTTGGCGATGCTACTGTATCATACTGATCTGGAAAAAAAATCATGGACTCCTATCCATGAGCTCTTGCAATGAATTTAAATGATTCTAAATATCTTATTCATTTACCCAACTGGCATCTTCTATTGGGTGGTCTTTCCACTTTACCAAATACTCAAAATAAGTCTTAATTCGGGTCTTCTTAGCAATTCTCCGATCTATGATATTCTCCATTTGTGGATTTTTTGCTACATGCATATGCTTCTCCCACTGGATCTCTTTCTGATATTTTGATCCTTTGTCATCTTCCTTGTAAGTATACATGTATGAAATGTTGAAAATGGGCGATATACCCATCTTCCATAAGTTCTATCTCATAAGAATTTTCACCAAATTTCCTTAGGATATTGCATGGTACTATATTCTTCATCTTTAGTTTGTTATATGTTCCCCTTGGGAACCTTTCCTTCCTAAGATGTGCTAGAACTTGATCTCCCACTTCAAATTGAATTTTTCTCCTATGTTGATCAAATCTGCATTTATACACTCTACTCTTGTTCTGGAACTACTCTTTGATCTAATTATGGATCTTCTGCATTTCTGCAGCAAAGTCTTTTGTTCCAACGCTTCTGAATTCTTTCTTCTCTAGATCTTTCAACTCTGATACTCCTCTTGGATTCATCGCATATACTATTTGAAATTGGCTCTTTCATATACTTTTGTTTAGTGAGTCATTATAGGAAAAATCTTCTTGTGACAAAAATTGATCCCACTGACTTTGATGTTCAGTGACCAGACTCCTCAACAAATTTCCTAAACTCTGATTTACCACCTCAGTCTATCCATCCGTTTGGGGGTGATATGATGAACTAAAAGACATTTTTATCGCCATCTTCTTCCACAATGTTCTCCAGAAATGACCAATGAATTTAGTGTCTTTGTCTGAGACAATACTCTTGGGAAACCCCTGAAGTCTCACAACTTGCTAGAAAAACAAATTTGCAATGTGTGTTGTATCATTAGTTTTCTAGAATGGGATAAAGTGTGCCATATTTGAAAATCTATCAGCTACCACAAATATGGAATCACCTCCTCTTTATGTCCTTGGCAATCCCAACACAAAATCCATTCTTATTTTGTCCCAAGGCCTATCTGGAATAGGCAATGGTTGATACAATCAAGTGTTTTGTTTCTTCCCTTTTTCTTACTAGAAAATATTACATTTGTTTACATATTTCTCCACTCCTTCCCTCATACCTAACACATAGTATGAGCTATTCAACTGTGTAAATGTCTTCTCAGGGAAAAAATTTCCTGCTAGACACCCACTATGTTTTTCATTCAACATATTATCTCTCATTGAGCATTTTGGTATGTACAACTGTAAACCTTTAAAAAAAAATCCATCTTGAATCAGATACTCTATCCACTGGATTTTGTCTCTAAGCATAGGATTTTCACATGCTTCATATACCTCTTTAAAATTTGGATCATCACAATACATCCCCTTAAGTTGTTCAAACCCTAAGGTTTTCACTTGAAACTCCTGTAGAATTAGAATTCTCCTACTCAATGCATCAACAACTTTGTTAGCATTACCAAAAATATATTTAATGATAAAAGTGAAATTTTGCATAAACTCTATCAACTTAGCATGTCTTTGGTTTAACTTCTCATGTCTGGTTATGAATTGTAAAGATCGATTATCACTATACAAAAGAAACTCTTTCGAAACAAGGTTGTGCCTCCATTTCTTCAAGGCTTGAATTATTGCATAAAATTCTTTATCATTTTTGGACTAGCTTCTCTTAGTTTCATTCAACTTCTCACTAAAATATGCAACATGCATATTATATTGGCTCAATAATGCTCCAATAACAACTCCACTTGCATAACACCATACTTGAAATATCTTCCCGACATCTGGCAATACTAGAATCAATTGTTCTGTTATCTTCTCCTTTAATATCTTAAAACTTTTGTTAGCTTCTTTTGTACACTTAAAAGACTTGTGTCTCTTCTTCACTCTATCTAACATTGGTTCACAAATTCCACTAAAATTTATAATGAACTTCCTATAGAAACTTGTTAGTCCATGGAGGCTTCTCACCTCGAATATGCTTCTTGGAGATGGCCATTCTCTAATTTCTCTCACCTTCTCTGGATCCATCTACAATTCATTTGAAGAGATTACAAAACCCAAGTAAATGAGTTATGTACTCATAAAAGAGGACTTCTTCATATTTATCAACAAATTTTTCTACTGTGATGGTGACAACCCCCCTTTCTCTCCTAGGGATCCCATGACCTCCCAATATTGGATCTTCAAATTCCTTAGCCAAATTGTCTCCTTAGCCTTTAATAAACATTGAATGCTTAACACATAGGTCCCTTAATTGTTACCCTCAGGTTTGAGTTACCCGTAACTCCACTCTCTGGTGCTTTTGGCAACACCCACTTTGCGAGTGCTAGTCCCATGCTAGAAAGTTTCTCTTATGTGACCACAAGTTGTGACCATGGTCCAACCCCTTCGCAACTTCGGGCTTTGGAAATATGGATACCTTCACCTTGGGATCCTTCTGAACCCCCTTTGCCCAAATTCATGAAACTCTTTCGCGTGTCTTCATGGATCTGAATGCCCAACTATGCTTCAAGGATCACAAATTCATGAACATCCCTGTTCACTTCACACACAACCCTTCAAACTTATAAATCTCATATTTCCTAATCTGCTTCCATGTATCCTCCTCACAGCCAACGATTAAGATTGCTTCACGACCTCATGAGTTATACTCTTACAATACCTTCAAACTTCCTGAACCATGAAATACCGAAATGATTTAGGGATAACCTACATGCAGTTCTCCTCGATATGACGATGTGCAACAATCTCCCTTCCATACTGAATGAATCAGGCTCATTAGTTTTGGGAAACCTTAAAGGACTGCTTCCTCGATCTTTTTCTTTCGTAAGTGATCTTTTCAACACTTAGTCAAAAATTTAGCCTATGCATGCCTTATAACAGGTTCTCCTCTTAAATCTAGCCACTCTGTATACAATCTCGAATATTCCTCTTGAGCTTCTGAGTGAGAATGGAATCTGTCACACAGACGTTGTGGACACTATGCACTACTTGAACAAATACGTTCACGTTACCCCTTATGAGTTGTGAGTCAAGATAGACTCTGTCAACACATTCCTTGTGGACACTCTACACACTTTCACTTGCTCATCAAAGAGAAACAATTGAAACTTATTTAAAATATCATAGATTCATACATCTAAGCATGTAAATGCATGTTTAAATGCAATAATAAGAAATAACAGATAATTCCAAACAAACATGAAATCTACCACTCATTCGTTCAGATAGATACATCAACACCATACATTTGGGACCATGCTCCTTTATTATATTCATTCAAATGAAAATTACATATGTTCATACACTTCTTCTCAGTATCGCTCAGTTCTCGACTACAATGGAAATAATCTCTGATAACTACATTGTCAACAATAAATCTAGTATCTCCTCAACAACTAGAGATCCAACAATGACAACAACAACAACAACAACAACACCTCTGTATTTCACCCCTCTATATTAAAATAAAATACATTCCCTGATGTATTCATTAACCATCCATCTCTACATCATTTAAATATGTTATTTAATTAAAACTGTTTTCAAAATATTTTTGTGATACACATTCCTCAAAATTTAAATCCTTCAAAATGTGTGCTAGTGTGCCCAACTGTCCTCTGATTGTGCTTCGCTGGCGATGTTCCTGCATCATACTCCTCTGGATGAAAATTTCATGGATTCCTATCCATCATCTCTTGCACTGACCTTCCATGCTTCTGGATATCCTCTTCATTTACCCAACTGACATCTTCTACTGCTCGTCCTTCCCACTTTACCAAATATTCAAAATACATTTTCCTTCTAGTCTTCTTACCAACTCCTAAATCTATGATCCTCTCCATCTGCGAATTTTCTAGTGAAAGGAATTTGTTTCTCCCACTGTCTCTCCCTATTATCTTTGAGTCCTTAGACTCCATTTCCCCTGTAAGGATACATTCCTGCAATTTTGAATATGGTCGATATACCCACCTCCTCTGGAAGATCTATCTCATAAGCATTGTTTCCAAATATTCTTAGGATTTTACATGGTCCTATATTCTTCAACTCTAGCTTATTATATGTTCCTATGGGGAACCTCTCCTTCCTAAGATGTGCTCCAACTTTGTCTCCAACTTCAAATTCAAATTTTTTCTTGTGTTTATCTACTATGTGCTTGTATTCATTATTTCTCTTCTTCAACTACTCTTTGATCTGATGATGAAGATCATGCATCTCTGTAGAAAAGTATTCAACTCCAGCACTCCTAAATTCACTCTGATTCATATCTCTCAACTCTGACACTCCCCTCGGATTCATTCCATACACTGTATAAAATGGGCTTTTTCTGGTACTTTTGTTCACTAAGTGATTGTATGCAAACTCTGTTTGTGCTAGAATCTGATCCCACTGGCTATGATGTTCATTGACCAAACTTCTGAACCAATATCCTAAACTTTGATTCACTACCTCAGTCTATGAATCTATTTGAGGTTGATATGTATAACTAAAGGATAGTTCTGTTCCCAACTTCTTCCACAATGTTCTACAGAAATGACCAACAAATTTGGTGTCCCTGTCTAAAACAATACTCCTGGGAAATCCATGGAGTCTTACAACTTTTTTGAAAAACAAGTTAGCAACATGCATTGCATCACTAGTCTTCTAGCATGGGATAAAGTGTGTCATCTTTGAGAATCTATCTACTAACACAAATATGGAATCACTTCCTCTTTGTGTTCTGAACAATCCTAATAAAAAATCCATGCTTATTGCATCCCAAGGCATCTCTGGAATAGGCAATGGTTGATACAATCTAGTATTCTGCTTATTTCCCTTTTCATACTAGAAAATATTACACTTGTTCACAAACTTCTTCACCTCTTCTCTCATACTTGGCCAATAATATGAACCATTCAACTATGCAAATGTCTTTTCATGGCCGAAATGTCCAGCTAGACCTCTACTATGTTTTTCCTTCAGCAAATTATCCCTGATCGAACACTTTGGTATGCATAACTGACATCGTTTGAACCAAAACCCATCTTGAACCATATATTCGCCCCACTAGATTTTGTCTCTAAGCACAGGATTCACACATGCTTCATATTCCTCCTTGAAATCTAGATCACTATGATAGATTTTCTTAAGGTGGTCAAACCCCAAGGTATTCACTTGAAAGTCTTGCAGAATTAGACATCTCCTGCTCAATGCATCAACAACCTTGTTAGCATTGCCAAAAATATGTTTAATGATAAAAGTGAAATTTTGTATAAACTCTATCCACTTGGCATGCCTCTGGTTTAATTCTCCTGTCTAGTTATGAATTCTAAATCTTGATTATCGCTATACAAAACAAACTCCTTCAGAACGAGATAGTGTATCCATTTCTTCAAGGCTTGAATTATGGCATAGAACTCTTTATCACATGTGGATTACTTATTTTTAGCATCATTTATCTTCTCACTGAAATACACAATAGGCCTATTATCTTGTCTTAATACCGCTCCAATTGCAACTCCACTCGCATCACATCTCACCTGAATGTCTTTTCAAAATCCGGTAATACCAAAATCAGTTGTTCTGTTATATTCTCCTTCAATATGTTGAAGCTATTATCATCCTCCTCTGTCTATTTGAAATACTTATGCCTTTTATTCATGATGTCCATCATTGTGCACCAATCTCACTAAAATTTCTGATAATTTTTCGGTAAAAACTTCCCAATCCATGGAAGGTTCTTACCTCAAATATACTCTTTGTTGATTACCATTCTCTGATTCCTTTCACCTTCTCGAGATCCATCTTCAATTCATTCAAAGAGATCACAAAACCAAAATAAATGAGTTATGTCTTCATGAAAGAGGATTTCTTTAAATTTATCAACAACTTCTCCTGTTGTAATCTCTTCATCACTAATGTAAAGTGTCTCAAATGCTCTTCTTTAGTTTTACTGAAGACTAGTATATCATCCAAATATACCATCACAAAATTACCAATAAAATATTTTAACACTTTATTCATCAACCTCATCAAATTACACAGGGCATTCATTAAACCAAATGTCATAACAAGCCACTCATACAATCCCTTGTCTATTTTGAAGGTTGTGTTCCATTCATCACCTTCTCTCATCCTTATCTAGTGATATCCACTTTTCAAGTCTATTTTTGAAAAATAGTTTTCTTTACTCAAGAAATCCATCAAATCATCCATCTTCAGAAATAGAAATATGTACCTAATGGTGATCTTATTTATGGCCCTTGACTCTATAAAAATTCTCCATCCTCCATCCTTCTTCGGACATAATACAGTTGGTAATGCACATGGACTCAATCTTTCTCTAACCAATCCTTTGTCTAGCAGATCCTGAATCTGTCTTTTCACCTCCTCATTCTCTTGAGGTGTCAACCTATACACACCTTTGTTCAATAGACTTTCTCCTGGTATCAAAACAATGTGATGGTTGATACTTCTAATAGGTTGCAATGAGCTTGGCAACTCATCCACTACTATGTCAGCAAAATTCTCTAACAACTCCTGAATTTCCTCCGCAAAATCCTTCATAGAAGTACTTGTACGGATAATTTTTGGCTTCCTCACTACAACGAACTGCATCTCATGTTCTTTCTTAACCTCACTCAAGAGTTCCTTCCCACTCATGAGACGTATTCTCATGATGGCTTCATCCTTCACTTTCTTCTCTTCAATTGGTAGTAACATGTGTGTCCTACCATTGTTCTCCAAGGTGTAAGTATTTATTCTCTTATCATGGATGACATTTTTGTCATATTTCCATAGCCTTTCCAAAAAAACATGACATACATCCATGGGAATCACATCACATAGAATTTTATCTCTATATCCTCCTATCTTAAATTCAACTAGGCATTGTTTAGTCACTGTTACCTGATGACCCTTCGGAAACCATGAGACTTTATACGATGTCGGATGTATAGTCGTCTCTAGTTGTAAATTCTCCACCATTTTTGTGGATACTAAATTATCAGTTCTCCCACTGTCAATTATCACCTTGCATACTCTGTACTTAATCTTGTAAGTTGTCCTGAACAAATTGTTCCTCTGCACCCATTTTCCAACTCTTGGCTCTGGATTCAAGAGAAATTTCTTCATCATCAAATATTTCCCTTCTTCTGCACCTTCTCCCTCTACATCCCACTTATGTGCTTCCAAAATGTGAGATTCACTTCCTTCTTTCTTCCTCTCGAGGCATTCCAATGACATGCGTCCTACCTTTCCTCAAGTATAATACATTATCTCACCTCCTCTACCTCTTCCTCTTCCTCTAGAGAAAGAACTTCTACCACCACTCTACCTTCCTCGGGAACTTCCATCTTTCTCAGAGTGACTATGTGGCTTCTCTGTCTCAATTTTGGGCTTCTATGTCTTGTCATGGGAAACTCCTTTTCCTTTGTTCAAGCTTCTTCTTCTATTTTGTTGACTCTTCCTCCTGGAAAACTTCTCCTCTACTTTCAACGCAATCTGATATGCATCCTCTACTATTTTTACTATCATCATGTTGATCTCATCCTGTATTTCATATCTTGAGCCATTGATGTACCTGACAATGTTTTCCTCATCTCTCTCTTTTTTTCCAGCCTTGATGTTCAGTCTGTAGAACTCCTCCATGTATTCCTTCACAATCATTCCTTTCTATCTCATGTTCTTCAATCTTCTGAACATATTTATCTCGTAGTCCTTGGGTATGAATTTCATCTTTAGCTTGGCTACCATTCAATCCCAAATATTAATCTTTTTTTTTCTTTTGCTTTTCCTGCCATCCTGTAGTTCATCCCACCACAGTGATGCATGTCCTTTCAACCTGGTGACAACATTATTTAACTTTTTCTCTTCATCGACATCCTCATGGTTGAAATACTTGTCCATTGCTTGTATCCAATCAAGCAATTCTTCGATGTCCAAATTTCCCTCACACATTGGGACATATATCTTGTCTCTATCTCCCAACTTAACAACTACTCTTAGTAAGGGATTTTCTGCAACATCCTCCCTTATAACTTCTTCAACTTTCACTTCTTCATTTTCTGCATCGCTGACATGTGTAGCATCATGTTTTCTTCTTTGTGTTGTTTCCATGGCATTCATCCTTGCAAGCAATTATCTCATATCACTTTTCATAGCTCTATTCGCTACGAGTGTCTCTACATGTCTCCTAGGCGACATTTTGTTGATGTTTCTGATACCACTCGTCAGTATCAAATTACTTCTCTGTCTCCTTTATCTATAGAATTCAATTATGTATTTTCTCTTATACCACTCCTGGCGAAAACCCCCCTTTCTCTCCTAGGAACCCCGCAGCCTCGGGCCTTGGATATTCAAATGACTGAGCCGAATTGGCTCCTCAAACTTTAATAAACCTTGAATTCTTAACACATAGGTCCCTTTATTGTTACCCATAGGTTCAAGTTACTCGCAACTCCACTCTCTGGTGCTTTTGGCAACAACCACTTTGCAAGTGCTAGTCCCATGCTACACTCTTTCTCTTACGTCACCACAGGATGTGATCGTGGGCCAATGTATTCACAAATTTGGGCTTAGGAAATATGGTGACCTTCACCTTGGGCTCCTTCCAAACCACCTTTCCTTGAATTCATGAATCTATGTCACCTGTCTTCCTATATTTGACGACCCAACTATGCTTCGAGGCTCACGACTTCGCAAAATTCATTTTTCACTTCCCACACAACCCTCTGGACTTTCAACTCCTAGATTTCCTAATCCGCTGTCATGTGCCCTCCTCACAGCCAACGATTAATATTTCTTTGCGAATTCGCGAGTTCTACTCTTACAATACCTCCAAACTTCCTAAACCACGAAATACCGAAATGATTTAGGGATAACCTCTGTGCAGTTCTCCCAGATCTGATGGTCTGGAATAATCTCTCTTCCCTCCGGAATGAATTTGGATCGTTAGTTTTGGGAAACCTTAAAGGAATCCTTCCTCGAACTTTTTCTTCCGCAAATTCTCTTTTCGACACTTAGTCGAAAATTCAGCCTATGCACACCTTGCAACAGGTTATCCTCTTAAATCCAGCCACTTTGTGGACAGTCTTGACTATTCCTCCTGAGATTCTGAGTTAGAATGGATTTTTTCACAGACGCCTTGCGGGCGCTATGCACTCCTTGCACAGATAATTTCATGTTACCCCTTCTAAGTTGTGAGTCAAGATAGACTCTGTCAACGCATTCCTTGTGGACATTCTGCACACTTGCACTTGCTCGTCGAAGAGAAACAATCAAAAATTATTTAAAATCTCATAGATTCATACATCTAACCATGTAAATGCATGTCTAAATACAATAGCAAGAAATAACAGAGAATTCCAAACAAATAGGAAATCTACCACTCATTCATTTATATAGATGCATCAACACCATACATTTGGGACATTGATCCTCTGTTATATTCATTCAATTGAAAATTACATATGTTCATACACTCCTTCTTAGTAGCTCTCATCTCTCAACTACAATGGAAATAATCTATGATAACTACAATGTCAACAACAAATCTAGTAGCTCCTCAACAACTAGAGAGACAACAATGACAATAACAACAACAACAACAAAAACAAAAATAACAACAACCTCTACTTGATAACAATACAAAGATTTATATAAGAGGGGTTCTTCGAGTTCTTCCCTCCCACGACTCTAAATCAATATTATCAAATTAAAATCTATTAGCTAATAATATTTATTAGAATAAATATTTGTGACAGACATATCAGATCGAACACATTGAATCTGTACTGCACCCTACTATATTAAAAGAAAATGCAGTCACCAATGTCTTCATGAACCATCCATCTCTACAACATTTAAATATGTTCTTTAATTACAAATATTTTCAAAATATTTGTGTGATACACATTTTTCAAAATTTAATCCCTTCAAAATGTGCTCTAGTGGACCTAGTTGTCCTCTGATTGTTCTTCTCTAGCGATGCTCCTACATCATGCAATCTCATCATCAATAATGTTAAGTGTCTAAAATTCTCTTCTCAATTTTTACTAAATACTAATATATCATCCAGATATACAATCACAAACTTACCAATAAAATATTTCAATACCTCATTCATCAACCTCATAAAAGTACTTGGGGAATTTGTTAATCCAAATGGCATAACAAGCCACTCATACAACCCTTCATTTGTTTTGAAGGATGTTTTCCACTCATCAACTTCTCTCATTCTTATCTAGTGATATCCACTCTTAAGATCTATATTTGAAAAATAATTTTGTCCACTCAAACAATCCATTAATTCATCCATCCTTGGTAAAGAAAATATGTTCCTGATGGTGATATTGTTTATGGCTCTGGAGTCTGTACACATTTTCCATCCTCCATCCTTCATCGGA
>JZKD02S1305849.1:0-11919 GCA_000966675.3 Picea glauca
CTCACCGGCCTAATACATTAAATTACATTCATTACAAATTCAAAATGAGGTTGCGCCTCCCTTCAGCTCTGAATGAGTGCGCGCTAACGTGGCTGGCTGGCTGGCTGCATGGAGAGATTCTCCTGCATCAGTATAGAACTAGAACCATGAGAGCGGGATCGACCGAAAATTGCATCGGCTCGACCACTCCCTTAGACTTGTAACTCTCCAAGAGAAGAGTGGGGTCGACCGAATATTGCATCGGCATGACCAATTATTCAACCATTGGTTGAATAGGACGTGAGAAAACAAGGTCAAGAGATGCATCACGCCTGAACATAGGATTGGTGTCGGTCAAATATTGCATCGACACAACCACTGGTTGAATAGGATGTGAGACAACAAGGTCAACGGATGCATCAACCCCTAAAGGAAGAGGGGTGTCAGTTGAATATTGCATTGACATGACTGCTATATCAACCAAAGAAGGAACGAACTGTGGGGAAACCACAGACGATTCAGAACCTGAAGGGCCCTCAAGTGAGAACCATGCTTCCGGTATCCCGGCAGTAGTAGAACACAAACGAGTAAGGTGACTTCCTTTGCAAGTCCTGCAAAGGAATCTATCCTCACATCTGACACGTCTATGCTTCTCAATTGTATGAATGCCCCAAACATGACTTGCAGTGGTTGGTGACAAATCTCCAACATGACTTGCATAGGTTGGTGATGGAGCTCCAGTCTGGCTGGCAATGACTGGACTTGTTCCCCTAGCATGACTTGCAACAGTTGGTTGCAGGTCTTCAACATGACTTGCAAAGGTCGTCGATTAATATCCAACATGACTAGCAAAGGTTGGTGATAAAATGCCAGTATGAACTATAGTGACTGGACTTATGGTGGCAGTGGGTTGTGGCATTTGAGACCAAGTTTCAAGGAAATATTGGTTTTGAGAAATTGTAGGCCATGAAGGATCTTGTTTTACACCCTGTCCGGCAGGATAGTATCCTCCTCCATACTAATTCATAAAGGGTTGTAAGGGCATCAAAACTGAGGAATCTGCTTGCGAAGAGAAAGCGACATGAAAAGGGTTACTCATGTGAGGATATATGTTTCCCCTAGATGAAGGAACTTCATGAAGGGGGTTGCCCATACTATAAAAATAACTTCCCTCGGATGAAGCACCAGAGGACAGACGGATGTCTGTCATGGGAAAAGTGTTCGTAGGAACCGACATAGCGAAAGAAGGATAAGTGGAGGGAGTGTAATAAGTAGAATGATTTCCTATTTGGGCACTTGATTCTCTCAAAGTGGATTCATAGGAAGGAAGATTCCAACCTCCTATCATAAGATTTGTTTGATGGATATGACTCCCACCAAACGAAGGGGGATAATAAGGAGGCATCATGCCCCCAAACCCAAAACTTGGATTCACATAAGAAGGCGAGACAGAGGATGGAAAGTGTGAATACATGTCTGGCATACCATGAGAAAAATGATTAGAGACCCAAGGCACTGACTAAGTATCATAATTTTGCACACCATTATGAAAAGTGGAAGGATTCATTTCCATGAAATGAGTGAACATCATGGGGGGGGTAGCAGTAAATGAGGGATAAAAATGAACTCCATTATCCATGATAATGACGACTTAGTATAGACTCCTAAGGTCAACTAATAATCAAAGAGCATACCACAAGTGAAATGGCCAATATGCATACAAACGGGGTACATTGGTTGAATGGCCTCCCTCCCTAAAGAAGGTATGTCTCACCCAAGGGGGCCAAGAGACTCCTTGCTAAAGATTGGAGGTAACAAAATTAGTTATAAGGGCCCTCATGGGCTTAACAACTAGTCGGTCAGATCCCCCCAGAGAGGTAATCCTCCATAAAAATTGTGTGTTGTCCGACCCTTATCTGACCCAAGGTACCTGCAGAATAACCCCTGCAAGTAACCTATGAGACACCTAANAACCATTGGTTGAATAGGACGTGAGAAAACAAGGTCAAGAGATGCATCACGCCTGAACATAGGATTGGTTTCGATCAAAGATTGCATCGACACAACCACTGGTTGAATAGGATGTGAGACAACAAGGTCAATGGATGCATCAGCCCCTAAAGGAAGAGGGGTGTCAGTTGAAGATTGCATTGACATGACTGCTATATCAACCAAATAAGGAACGAACTGTGGGGAAACCACAGACGAGTCAGAACCTGAAGGGCCCTCAAGTGAGAACCATGCTTCCGGTATCCCGGCAGTAGTAGGACACAAACGAGTAAGGTGACTTCCTTCGCAAGTCCTGCAAAGGAATCTAGCCTCACATCTGACACATTTATGCTTCTCAATTGTATGAATGCCCCAAACATGACTTGCAGTGGTTGGTGACAAATCTCCAACATGACTTGCATAGGTTGGTGATGGAGCTCCAGTCTGGCTGGCAATGACTAGACTTGTGCCCCCAGCATTACTTGCAACAGTTGGTTGCAGGTCTTCAACATGACTTGCAAAGGTCGTCGACCAATATCCAACATGACTAGCAAAGGTTGGTGATAAAATGCCAGTATGAACTATAGTGACTGGACTTATGGTGGCAGTGGGTTGTGGCATTTGAGACCAAGTTTCAAAGAAATATTGGTTTTGAGAAATTGTAGGCCATGAAGGATCTTGGTTTACACCCTGTCCGGCAGGATAGTATCCTCCTCCATACTAATTCATAAAGGGTTGTAAGGGCATCAAAACTAAGGAATCTGCTTGCGAAGAGAAAGCGACATGAAAAGGGTTACTCATGTGAGGATATATGTTTCCCCTAGATGAAGGAACTTCATGAAGGGGGTTTCCCATACTATAAAAATAACTTCCCTCTGATGAAGCACCAGAGGACAGACGGATGTCTGTCATGGGAAAAGTGTTCGTAGGAACCGACATAGCGAAAGAAGGATAAGTGGAGGGAGTGTAATAAGTAGAATGATTGCCTATTTGGGCACTTGATTCTCTCAAAGTGGATTCGTAGGAAGGAAAATTCCAACCTCCTATCATAAGATTTGTTTGAGGGATATGACTCCCACCAAACGAAGGGGGATAATAAGGAGGCATCATGCCCCCAAACCCAAAACTTGGATTCACATAAGAAGGTGAGACAGAGGATGGAAAGTGTGAACACATGTCTGGCATACCATGAGAAAAATGATTAGAGACCCAAGGCGCTGACTAAGTATCATAATTTTGCACACCATTATGAAAAGTGGAAGGATTCATTTCCATGAAATGAGTGAACATCATGGGGGGGGTAGCAGTAAATGAGGGATAAAAATGAACTCCATTATCCATGATAATGACGACTTAGTATAGACTCCTAAGGTCAACTAATAATCAAAGAGCATACCACAAGTGAAATGGCTAATATGCATACAAACGGGGTACATTGGTTGAATGGCCTCCCTCCCTAAAGAAGGTATGTCTCACCCAAGGGGGCCAAGAGACTCCCTACTAAAGATTGGAGGTAACAAAATCAGTTATAAGGGCCCTCATGGGCTTAACAACTAGTCGGTCAGATCCCCCCAGAGAGGTAATCCTCCATAAAAATTGTGTGTTGTCCGACCCTTATCTGACCCAAGGTACCTGTAGAATAACCCCTGCAAGTAACCTATGAGACACCTAATTCAAGAAACTAATAAACCATTGTATAATTGATGCACAAGCGAGCAGTCGTAAGTTAGGTCCACTGTATGGGCAGGGTAGCAAAGCCTGAAACATTGAAAGTATCTCCTCTCACGGAGGTAAAGGCACTAGCAAGATCCCCAGATATGAATAGATCCCCAGAAATATATCTGACGCTAGGAAGGTATCAGGGGGATATCCCTTCAACCAACTTTGCGCGACCTCGTGATTAACTCTGGTGTGAGCGGAGCCTCCTAATATTACCAATTATACAATGGATTTATCCACTCCCTGACTCATACACATATGTTGATTTAATTGCCTTGGAGAAATTTACTCACAAAATCCTATTCCAAGGCACTAAATCCTAGGCTAGTTTGTGCACCCTAGAAAATAAAATCGTGACTAATCAATTTTAAATTATAGCATTAATTTTAATGGTTGTGATTACTCAAAAAGGTATGGTAGTGAAACTCATGGTGTTATGACTCTGCAAGAAAAGTAAATATGAAAATAATGTAAAGTCCTAACTTTAACTTTCAATGAATGATATGCTTCTAAAAACCAATGAAATTTTAAAATTCAACTCTACAATTCTAAAGTAAAATGCAATCTTTCACTATATGCACTAAGATAATGAAAAAGACTCCAAAAGACAAAAATGTCAAGCAACGCAAATGCCTTTTTTTTTTGTATTTTCAATATAACAAAAAATTGAAAATGCATGGACTGAAAAGAAACTGGATATATAACCCTATTGTGTATAAAAAGAGATAACTCAAGTAGGATACCAAGCAGCAAAACACCCATCCCAATGTAATGGGACAATAAAAAATGAAAAGGTGGTGAGAAAGACTCCGCCCTAAAATTTAACCAAAAGAGGGTTTCCTGTCATCCCACAAGCACTCAACAGGCACTATAGAGACCTAAGAAGACTCATCAAACATCAAATCCCACCCAACAACCACCAGACCTAGAAAACAATCAAGGCAAATTGATGTAGGCAATTGTTCAAGAAAACAGATCATATATATGCATCTTCCAGTGATACAGCCAAAGTGTATATGCGACTGTCAAGGAAAAAGGCGTGTATATGCTTCAAAACAAGGCCAGGAAAGGGAGAAAGCCTAAAAACTTAGACCTAGAGTGAACAGGAATTGTCAAGCAAAGATATGACAAGAACCACAATAGAAACGAGAACAATCTAAGGAGAAAAGTACTCCAAACCCTAAGAAAGAAGATTCAATCCCCAGTATGGTCTTCAATTATGTTACGAGGAAAATCTCTCTATGGCTAGGGTAAACCACAACAGACGGAAATGACTGTAGAAATCAACTCTATCTCGAACATATGATATATAAACCAATATTCAAGTGAGATAAGAAAGAGGCCTACCTCGTCTATACATTCGATGAAGTCCATCGTTGAGCACTTGAACCCAAAGCTATATACCTGCAACTAGTTCTAGACAAACAAGCAAAGCAAGCATATGGTGGAAATATAAAGGTTATCACATTAGATAGCATAATCCATTAATAAACATAACAAATACACCCATGGATAATGACTCATATATTTGCAAGATATCAATTGGACGGGAAAGGAGTATTTCTATTAATAAATGATCAGCAGAAGCGAAAATATTACAGACTTTCGTGTCGGCATGGTTCAGAACCGAGAAACTAAGTTCCTTCCAACTGGGCCTCCACCAAAGGCAAGCTTGTAGAAGGGTTACAATGGGTTTCTCCATCAATAAGGGAATATCTTGGGGGATGAACACTTTGTTCAGACTTAAAGGACAAAGGGATGCAGACTCAATATGAAGTAATAATTTCACCAGAGTAACTTTGCTCTCAAAGTTGAATTCTTCTCCCCTCTTTCATAGCTCGGAATTGGCCCATTTATAGCCTTAAAAATGGAATTGAAGGACCTATTCAGAATGTTTCTAGTGTATGGAAGGCCAAGGATCAGAGATCTCATGTCGTGACATGGAAACCCGACATTTAATTTTCATTTTCTATCACAAATCTCGATGTACGTGAGTTGTAGTGGAGAAGCCTGCGTATACTCATGTTGTATAGTGTGCAAGATGCGTATATGTAGAAAAATATTAATTTTTATCTCTGGATTTTATCAACATGGAAGATAAGTCTGCATAGGGAAATGGAATAAGGCCCTTTGTGCAAGATTTCATAGGGTGAGGCAAATCTTGCTATAAGAGTGGTTCTACTAGACGATCTTTCTTCTACTGTATATCCAAAATTTTGGTCCTTATCGGTATGAAAATTTATTTTTTTAGTGATCTGATATGTCTTCTCTGCAATGCCACAGGTCTGATCAAAATTGGATGTGCCAAGTGGATGTTATGGTAACTTCCCCACAACTTGTTGATTTTTTACCCTTCCAGGAGAGCCTACTTGTAAAGCATGCCAAGATCACAATATATTATATTTGATTCTGAAACTTGTACCATAAATACTATAGACTATCCACTATACAATGCAATGTGTCTCACTTAATTTAGATACTCATTGAAGAAGATATCATTTTTTTATCTAGAAGACATGTTTCAGACTAGTTGATATGACTAGTCAGATACCCTATATTTCAAAGGGTGTATCTACAAAAGTATGATGACCTAGAAGCTGAAATTTTTATCATGGATACCTTGATTATTTATATGAATATCCTCCAGATTTTAGGGTTTGAAACATTACAAAAAACAATTTATAGATAAAATTTTGCGATGACTAAATTCAGGATGATTTCATAACCCTATCTTCCATAGGCTATATCTATGAAGGTATAATGCCTCGGGAGCTGAAATTTGAACCCAACGTACCTTGATCTGTCTGAAAAATATCCTCCAAGGGGTTCCTTCTAAAACATTGTTGAAAAAAAGTTATAGCTAAAATTACAAGGTGTCGCAGATGTAGGAGCGAAACCCCAAGACCTTGAGATCTGATACCAAATGTTAAGAATCAAATATCAAAATAGCATAAAAAAACCTCAGAATAAGTACTCAACGCCTTAAAAAAGAGACAATTTCAGATAATAAGACTCTTTGAGGGGGAAACCTCCTTATACACCACAAAAATTTCCCAATACAAGATGATTACAAATGAAAATGTCTCCTTGGTATATATAGGAGACTAGGAGGTACAATTAAAACTAATGGACCTAAGCCGACATAAATAAAATAACATTACTAATGTAATATGTCCCGATTGAGGGGTAATGTGCTACTATTTAGGGCTTAACACAATCATACTAATACTAACTTATGGATGCTCCAATAATATTAAAGTGTATCAGATGGACATGAAATCAACATTCCTAAATGGAGATCTACAGGAAGAAGTCTACATTGAGCAGCCAGAAGGATTTCAGTTATCATAGAAGGAAAATTATGTTTGAAGATTGAAGAAGGATTTATATGGTCTCAAACAAGCCCCCAGAGCATGGTATTCGATACTGGACAGATATTTATAGCAACAAGATTTTAGGAAAGGAAATCCAGACATCAATCTCTACATAAAGGTGGATCGATACAGTATATTGATTGTTGAAGTTTATGTAGATGACATTATCTTCGGAAGTGATGATGACAAGATGAGTCAGAAATTTTCCAAAGACATGCATCATGAGTTTGAGATGTCCTTTCTTGGTCAGTTAACCTTATTTTTGGGACTTTAGATATGTCAGAGCAATAAAGGTATCTTCATCTCTTAGTAAAAGTATATCAAAGAAATTTTGAATAAGTTTGGAATGATAGATTGCAAACTAGTCAGTACTCCTATGGAGACAAGTTGCAAGTTAATTAAGGATGATGATTCCAAGGATGCAGATCAAAGACAATACATATCAATGATTGGTAGTTTACTTTATGTGACAACTTACCGACTATATGTGATGGAGGTTGTTGGATAGGTTGCAAGGTTTCAAGCAACACCAAAGGAATCACATGTTTTGGAAGTAAAGAGGATATTTAGATATCTCAAAGGTACATAAGAGTTTGGTTTATGGTATCCAAAAAGGAAGGATCCATCTCTTGTGGCCTACACAAATGTAGATTGGGAAGGTTGCGTTGATGATAGAGTAAGTACAAGTGGAGTATATTTCTACTTGGGTGAGTGTATGGTATCATGGATAAGCAATAAATAGTCATCAATATCTTTGTCCATGACAGAGGCAGAATATATTGCAGAAGCAACTTGTTTTACTCGGGTTCTTTGGATGAAGCAGACATTGCAGGATACGGAAGTAAAGTATGATGAGCATATTTCAATACTTTATGACAACACCAGTGCCATAAGTATTTCAAGGAATCCATTGATTCACTCTAAGACAAAGCACATTCTGATCAAGTATCACTTATTACGGAAACAAGATACAAATAATAACATAAAGCTAGAGTATGTCAGGAAAAAGGAGAAGATTGAATATATCTTCACCAAACCACTTGCAAGGGAACCTTTCTAGTATCTGTGACATAAAATTGAACTAATTTATGCCCCTGAGTGATCCACTAAGCATCAATCTTAATTGGATAGGGGGAGAGAGAAAAAGAGGTCTTGAAGGAGTTCAAGTAATGAAACTTTTGAATGTTTTTCATATATATACATCAAGGAATTACACAAGGAAGCCACCATGAAGAGAAAATTTTGTAGAATTAGCAGAGGCTTGTAGATAGGGGGAGTAGTCCCGGATGAGGAGTACCGTTTTCCTCTGATGTCAAAGGGGGAGATATAAAGAGTAAGGAATGGAGAGATAGATGCATGCATTCAGGGGGAGAAATGGTCACATGGGAAGCATGATCATAAGGATTGTCATGCCTAAGTGTTTCCATCAATGCCAAAGGGAGAGATTGTTGGAAAATTGGTTTTCATTGATGTCAACCCTTGGAGAGTCATATTAGAGACTGATGTCAACCCTTGAAGAATTTTGGGTATCCCCGACGGTGTGGTTTTGGTACCTGAATTTGAATGAAGAATATGGATAGAAAGGATAGTGTGAATGTAGGAAATACCCTCGCAGATGGATAGTACTTGTCATGTTGTTTTCAATGATATGAAGAACGCCACGTGGTTCCTCACGGTTAGGGAGATATGGACTTATAAATTTGGAAGCCTCGAAGAGTGGACAAGAAGCCCCTAGTTTGTTATAAGTCTTGGTCAAAGGGGTAAAGTTGTTGTAACAAGAAAACCCTAGAAGTCGTAAAGTAAGGAGACGAGTTACCTAGCACAAGTATATAAGCACCTCAAGGAGTCATTCACATACACACTCACACACTTATTCATTGCTTATCTTTATTGTGATCTAGTGATCTTTTTCGTTATTTTTCTGAGGTAGCAAAGAAGGGTCGACGGTGAAAATCTCAAAGTTATAGTAAAACCCTAGTTTCTGAGGTATACACGAGTTGCAGCCTGTAAGGGAGTGTATCTATGTAGGTTTCAATGGAGGAAATAGCGTATATACGCGGGATGTAGAAGGGAAAGTCACGTACATCTGAAAAGATCATGAAAATTTGAATAGATGTTGGTACCAAGTCCCTAGATTCTGAAAGCAAGGTTACATGTCGACATTTTACTATTTCAGGTCAGCTTCAGAGGTATTGGTATTGTTGTATACTTGTTTTGATGGTTACTTATTGTCATTATATGGTGTATTCTTGAGGCATACTTGGTATGGTTGGTATTGGTATTTGGATATGGTATATCTTGGTTGCTTGGTAGAGTGAGGAGCACTCTTATATCTGGCTCAACACATGACGTGGTTCTTATGGTTCTTATATTTGAGTTGATTGTATATGGTTGAGCCATATTCATGTTGTATGTTAGCATATGCATGAGGGGCATGCATTAATTATTTCAAATACTTCATTGATGATATGGTACAGATATACATATGGTTGATGATATGGTATATGGCATAGATTGTACATGGTTGATGCTCTAGTTCATGATTCAATATTAATTGTTGATGTATCTTTTGGTTCATGATTGATGCATGATATAGTATGTATATTGGTATACACTTGATGCATGATATGCTACAGGTTTAGTTAGTTGATGAGTCGATACAGGTTGATGAGACAATGATAGTGAAAATGATAGAGACAGTGACAGAGACAGAGTGACAGTGACAGTGGAAGAGACAATATCAAAGTTTGTGATAGCGACGGTTGGTCTACATTTATATTAGGGTGGTTGGACGAGGTAAGGATAGGTGGTTGTAGCCACCTTTCGGTTGGAGCTGGAGAACTCTGGGGGTTGTAGCCTCCTTCTAGTTGGAGCTAGAGAATTCAGGGAGGTGTAGATTATGTTGGAACACATACAATTATGAACTTTTGAGCTTTATATTTTTTCACCTCATGAAAAATAAAATTTTACCCGAAGAAAGAAGAAACTTAGAAAATGACCTTTTAATTTTATATCAAATTCATTACTGGTTAGTTAATAATAAGGTGCACACGATATCCTCCATTGATGAGTTTTCCCTTTTGATCGAACGATCCTAATACCTATGGAGTTTTGGAGCAGCCTGAATTTTAAAGAGGTAAATATCTAACGGTCGCTTCGGAGCTTCGCGCTTCGGATGCTTCAATAAGTATAAACAATAAAAACGTTGAAACCCGAAGGTATCTGCTCGCAACTTTTCCTAAACCTTTTAAAGGCACAAGTCGTAAGACACATGTACCTTTTGAGTCTTTCTTGAGTTGACACGTGGCACCCGTTTTTGACATTTTCATTGGAGGATTCACACAATTCCAAGTAACACATGGCACCTCTCTTTCCTCGACACGTCATCCAGAATGACGTCATCTATAACACATCACTACGGGAGATGATTCTTCAGGACTTTAACAAAGAATGAATTCACTAATCGCCGAAATATCAAAATGTCAAAGTATTGAAAGTTAAATAATTAAGTTAATCATGATCAAGAGATAATTAATGACTCTGCAGATCGGATTTCAGACTTTTCCCCTATAGCGTATTCTAAAATTTCCGAAGTCCAAACTTCCAAAATACTTAAAATTAAGTGCAATTAATTAAGACTTAAGATCAATTACTATATAATTAATTGCTTTGCAGTTTCGGGTTTCGGGAAGTTCCTCTTGAGATACATTAAAAGTCCCTGAAGTCCAAACCTTCGAAACACTTGAAGTTAATGCACCATTTTAAACATGATTAATTAAGGTTTTAAAAGCCATTATCCAGAGATTATTATACGAAAATCAATGAATCTTGTTTAAATAAAATCACTTTGATTTCAAATTCATTTTCACCTTTCGCAATTAGCAAGTTTTATCTATTTAAAGAAAACTTACAGACCTCTCTTGTTACAGGCTAGCTAATATTATTTCCTTAAGGATTATGGCGCCATGAAAATTTGCAAGAAAACTTGATGGATCATATTTCAAAATCTAGTGGAACAATAAATCAGTTTGGAAGCTGGATAAACTAAGAAAAGGACCAAATATAGAAGGGAATGGGATAAATAGACAGAAAAGGGAGCACAAACTCTCTGGAGCACTAAGTCCCCGAAGTGGAAGATCTGGCACCACATGTCCTTTTGATTTGGACGACAAAGATTTACTTCAGAACTCCGGGCTTTGGGAGTTCTCGCTTCACACATTCATCTTTTTCTAAAGCGGTTATCTATTGAAGTGCAGGATCTACTGCCACATGTACTTTTGATTTGGATGGCTGAGATTTACTTCGGAACTTCAAGCTTTGGGCATTCCGAGATGCACAACAGTACAAAGTCCCGAAGTGAGAGATCTAGTGTCGTTTTTCCTTTTGATTTGGACGTCTAAGATTTACTTCGAAACTTCAAGCTTCGGGTGTTCCGAGGTGAAAATATCTGAAGTGCTAAGTCTCTGAAGAACAATATCTCCTTCCGGGTGTCCACTTCGATCAATGGTCCATATGGGCTTCGGGTATTCGGGAGTTCTTTACTCAGCACTGCTTGCCTCCCCCCCGGAGTACAAAATAGTTGAATACGATAATCATCTGACATGTGTCCCCCGCTTAGAACGACGAACATGAATTGCACGAAATTCGCTCTATCTTCTCTACATATGACCAAGAGTTGTGATTTCATCTTAACTTTGGGCGCTTATCTCACTTTGCGAATATCGACAGTCATATTTTAATGGATCATGGAGATCAGCAGCTGAGAGAGATTGCGGAGGGAAAAGTTGCGCGGGGTTTAATTTTGAAGGGTGGTCCCACAATTTAAACCATTGTTTTCTCTCGGGGGTACATGGCATCA
>JZKD02S1305860.1:34680-49847 GCA_000966675.3 Picea glauca
GGATGCAGCTTTCTGATGGCTGAGATCTCAACGCCCGGATCAACGGCACTCACGTGATCCCATCCTTATCTTCCGCTCTAAGTTTAGCAAGTGTGGGCCCTTCTCCCATCATGTCATCCTCCAGAACCACCTTTCCCCAGCTGTTGTGTGTCATCGTTCCTCCCTCTCTCACTCGTTCATATGGCTATTTCCCCATCTCATCATCCACTTACCACCCGCCACGTGTCTCCTTCCCTCCACATCAGCCTCCCATGTTCATCATATCTACTCTCCCGCCTCCTCCGCTTATCGCCTTTTGCCATGTATCTCCCTTGTAGCATCTCTCTCTCCCTCATCGCTTCTTTCCTTTCCCATGCAGTTTTGGCCCCCATCAATCTGCTGCTGTGCCCCATCTTTCACGCTGGCTTCCACGCCTATTCTTCAATCCATTTAGTTATTCCAAGTGGCAACGCGGAGGGCCCTCCATGTTGCAGAAGTGTCGAGTTGGCTGGGTCATCCTTGATCTCGATGAAGCAGTTATTGAAACGGTTGGTGGTGGTTAGACATCGCCTCCTCCATAATGGGAAAGCCCAGCAATGAATTAAAAGCACGTCGATTCGCCGCTGGAACTGTCAGGAGTTGGATTACATTTGACATAAGTTGCACGATCTTTCAGATGTTGACTATCAAAATCCATGTAGACGCAAAGCTTTCAATGCAGTATCTTGGTTCCACTATTGTTGTTGTTCTGAGTATAGGAAGGCGTTTTCACCATTTTTGTATCTATCGATGGTAGAGAAAAGCTCCCGACTGTAAAGTTTCCATGACCATTCTGGTTTCCTGGTTATGCCTCTGTGTTTGAGATTTCTTGGTTTATGACAAACAGTTCTCCTTTTTTCCATCTATGTTTCGTCTTATGCCAGAGAGTCCATTATCGAAGGATTTGCGTGGATTGTTGCAATTATGTTATGATAAAGGATTTGTTGTGACATTATTGTGTTCTCTAGTTTTTTATGTTTGAATGTAAGACGATCTTGCGTTCGAATGTTTTCCTCTCCAGACTGTCACAAACCGGATATTTATGATAGATCTTCGCACTCTTCTCATGCAAGTCTTCCCCCTACTCACCCCTTATTGCAACTCACTGTTTGAAGTTTATCAAGACCTCACTCGTCCATGCATGCCTGGTCTAGTTTCTGAGTTGAGATGATATCATTCTGATTTTTCCTCCATTTGATCACCCTTTATAAACAAATCGTGACATTAAACTGATGGGTGTCAGGCTCTGCTCCTGCAAGCAATCCAGGAGTGACTTCTGGCTCCAATAGAATGAATGTTAGATCTGCTATGATGCTATGTGATGAGTGGTTAGGTGTGCTTGATGTTGGTTGTTACTGTTTCGATCTGTAATAAGGATTTAACCTGTGATGTGAATAAGAGTTAAAGACTAAAGAATGTTATCGGCTAAGTTCTCTATTAAGTATTGTGATCACAGATCTGTGTCTCAGCTAGGTTGTAGACACTTGACTCCTACAACCCCGCTTGCCTCTACCTCGGATGAGACTTCATCTGCTTCGCAGGTGTTTCCGAAAGGGTCGGTAGTTAGGGTTTTGTTGGTGCATTGTTGAAGCGTTGAAACCTGAGTCTGCCCCTCTGCCAACAAATGGTTCTATTGCTAGGACCTGAAACTGTGATTGCTGGGAACTGAAGAAAAGAGAAAGCTCTGTGCATAGATTTGTTGTTGTAGTGCATAGTAGTCTACTTGACTTGCGAAGCTCTGTGCTAAGAAAGGAACCTGATCTCAAGAATGAGGTAAAATCTTAAAGCTTTGTGCTCTGATGAGGGTAAGATAAGTGGAAATTTTTGTTTCGAAAGTATGAATCTAGGTATGCATGATAGATTTTGTCCTACTCAAAAAACTAGGACACAACTAGAAAAAAGAAAAGTTGATTTGAATAGATATGATAGAAATAGTGAAAGATATGTTATTCCTATGCAAAGAAAAAAAATTGGACTAATAAGTGGATGCAAGAACCTAGAAAGAATTTTTGCAGATTGCAAGTCCAGTACTGTGATCCTAGTGCACAGTACAAGAAAGGTTGCAGATCTTTTAAAAGAAAGAGAGGATTGACATTATGTTATAATTGCAGAAGACTGGGACATCTTGCTAAGGAATGCCCTGTTATAGGTCCTATTTGTCTTTGTTGTAAAGTTGTTGTTCATGAGGTTTTGGATTGCCCTAGAATGATTGCTAAAGTTGAAAATATGAACCTGAGCCAAGAAAACTATGAAGAAGGTTAAGAAACTAAGGATATGTTAGAAAACCAGAAAGAATGAGAGACCCTATTATTACAGATGAAAGAAACATTGAATGATCACAAAGACATCAGTTTACCAGAGATCTTAAAAGAGAAGCAGTGTATAGAAACAAGAATAGGAGACTTTGACATAGAATGTGTTATGGATGAGGAAACATAGGTTAATATCATGCCAGAAAGCACTTGGGAAATTTTTGGAAAGCCTGCTATGGTTCCTTCATTGGGAGGGATAGGATTGTTTAAAGGAAAGTTGATAGCCCTATGTGAAAGACTTACTCATGTACCTATGATTTCCCATGGAACATCGACATAAGAAGAATTTGAGGTCATTAAGTTTGTTGAGAACAATGCTCCTTTTGCACTTTTTCTAGGAACGACCTAGATTGAGAAAGATCATATCCGAAGGAAAGAAGAGGAAATAAGAGGAAGAAGAAGAAGGCTATCAAGGTTGAAAGAACGCAAGAAGGCTTACAGAACCTGTCCATGAAAGAGAGAAGAACACCTACCCCAGAAGAAGTAAGAGAAGAGGTACTACACTCGAACCCTTTGAAAGACCCACAATAGTGTGAAGTCTCTTTACTAGGAGAAAATACGAATAAGAATGGAAAGAGGAACCTAGAGACTCAGATCATAGGAAAGAAGGCTATAAATCTTAGTAAGAGGAAATAAAAGTTAGAAAAATTGCAGGAGGTTCTAGAGAGGACTTCGCAAAAAGAAGGCTTACAAAACTTAAACTTCGTCGAAATTGCAGAACAACGCAGAATGGAACTTCACCATGGCAAAGCTATATGACCGTTGGAGGTGTCCTGACCAATAGAACGATGCTCCAGAATGGCTAGAAACATAGTTATTGCCGGAAAGATCGCCATTGGACCATTGGGACCGTGCTATAATAGATGGAATCATATTGATTGAGGCATACCTGCCCGTTGGAGAATTTTGTTACGACGTTGCTTATTTATTCTGTCGAATGCCTCACTGGGGACACTTTTGCAAACCGAGAAATTCAAGCTAACAAAGAACTATTTGCTATCGCGTTGTGCTTTTGAGACCTCATTATCCGTTTTGCTTACCTTGAGCACCCGCTCACCCACCCGAGATATTTGATCATGAGCGTGCATGTCGGGCGACCTTAGCATAGTAGAGAAGTCTGTGAAGGAGATATTAATTGACCTTATGGCTGAGAAAGTCATGTCTGCAAGAGTACAGACCTCATTGATGAAAGGATTGCAAGCATCCCCCTCGAGTGGACGTCAATCTGGTCCATCCCGAACCGCGATGGAAAAGAGAAGCAAGCACCACGATGATCTGGCGAAAAAAAAGCAGATCCCATTGGTCTTGCTTGACTACATTTTGCCTTTGGCTGGCGCAGTTAGTCATGACAGCATTCCAATATATTTTGAGTACACACTCATCATGGTGTACCTCCCGAAAGTGATACGCACAGTAGGACCGAAGTTGGGACTGATCCCAGCTCTTAAGATAAGTGATTTTAACCTCGGTGATAGGAAGAATTATGGAATGCTTGCACTGCATAGATACTTGACAAAGACAATTGGGAAGAAGCCTAAGATAGTTCCCCAGCCGTGGATCAAGGAGATCGTGAGGTCAACTATCTTAAATGTGATGAAGATACCACACTTTGGCAGACATCAGGAGGTTAACATGTGTGTTAAAATCCTCCTTTCGTGCTTCCATGGTAGGTACTTGTGGTTGGATAGGCACATCACTATGGATTCGAAGCTGATCCACCTCATTACTAGAGTAAGCAAGTAGGGACTAGGCCCTCAGAAATTCTACCCAGGGAAGGTTACAGATCGCTCCCTGTCGCAACGAATAAAGGAGTTATATGGTGATGTGGAGAAAGGGAAGCGAGGCTAGAAGGTAGCCTCCATCCAATATGGCGCAGTGCACCTAGCTTGTTAGTTGATAGCGGGGAAGATCGTCAGGAAGAACAAACCTACAAAATTCACGAGGTTTGTTGTCGACCTCATAGGGAAGTGCGTTGAAGGGATGTAGATGAACTGGGTGAGCTACCTCCTCAATGAGTTGGATAAGGACTTTCGTGAAGTGCAAGACAAAGGTTATGAATTCCACTTCAGTTCGTCATTGATTCTTATAGCATTTGTCACTTGGGAGATGCTAGAGGGAGCGAAATTCCCTGAAGTCGAGCCATCCGAACCACTAGTCGCGAGGTTCACCACCTTGTGGTATTCAAGTGATATGGAGAAGTAGTGGCAGTCGAACGTTGTCTTCCACACTTACTACTTACAACTCACACAGGCCATTAAATCTTTCCCCCGAATGATGCTAAATACAATCCATTGGTTTAGGCCATTAGCAAATTTTTACGCAGACCCACACTTCATATATATCACCACGCGTGGGGACGTAAGCAAGGAGGAGACGTAGTCGTAATACAAGCTGACTGAGGAAGATATGGAGGAAATAACCAAGGAATGTCCTGCAGAATTCCTTGTACCAGTCAAGAAGACAGAGATCTCTGAGCCTGACATCATCGAAAGTCCTTTGGTCACCCGGGAAGAGTATGATGGATCAAGCAACACTAAGAAGAAGAATACGAAGGAAGAAGTGTAGAACATAAACAATGCATCAGAGGAAACTGCATCTAATTCACCTGGAGGAGGAGGAGGCGAAGAAGTAAACCAAGAGGAGGAAGGGGAAGAAGACAAGCAGGAAAAGGGTGAAGTAACACTGCCAAAGGATCCCCTTATAATGGCTGAGACTTCAAAGAAAAGGAAGATTTCTCCAAAGAAACCCTTAGCACAAAATAAGAGCCTCACGAATAATACTCAGTCACAGAATGTGCTCACAGTGAATGATATTGACCTCATCATCGCAGCTATAGTAGATACTTTGGAGGATATCTTGTAGCGAAATGAAGCAAAGTAGGAAACGATGTATCACAGAATCAAGGCAGATATTAAAGGGGAACAAAAATCTCTATATTTGAACTGCGCAGTGTCTACTATGCCATCGTCATCAGAAGGTATAGAATTGGGGGATGAGCCTACCCAACTACGTAGATTAGCAGATGCGACAGAGGCTCACCTTCGACGAGTATAGGAAGAAAAATAACATGCCACAAAGGCCTTGAAGCAAACAAAGGAGGAATACCTAGAGAAACTTCAGGTTGCACAGGAAGACAAAGAAGACATTAGAGCAAAGTTTGAGGAGGACATAGAGCAGATCCAGAGAGAAAAAGACCAGTTGCTCATGGAGCAGACTGCGGTCAAAGAGACAGTGGCTAGAGAACTTCACTCTATCCTGGGCTTGGCCCAAATGGAAGATGAGACAACTGAGACCCAAGTAGGGAATCTCGTTGAGGCCATTTAGCAGCTTCAAGCAAGAGTAGTTGAGTTATAACTGCAAGCAGTGTCGAGCACTCCACAAGAAGTGCGAGACCAGAGGGAAGAAACTTCCAGGAGTGCAGTAGAAATAATCAAGGCGTTGGATTTCTAATGTAAGAAACTAAGAATTTGAAGTGTACAGACCTATGAGCACCTTGTAGAAGACCCAAAATTGAGAACATTGGAGGCACAACTCTTGGAAGTGAAGCAATAGGCGTCGATCGTGCAAGTGTAGTTGAACCAGCGTACGACCGTTGAGAAGATGAAAAGGTCACAGGAGTAGCGTGTATTTCAGCAGCAGGTCACTACCATCTAGAGAAGGATGATGGAGGTGACACAACGACTATAATCGGTGTAGGAAAAATACTGCACACTCTTTGAAGAGATTGAGGGACAAGGATCACAGTTGGAATAGGTGGTTGCCACAGTGGAACAATACCTCGAAGGTCCTGTCACTGAGCAAGTCATTCAGGAGTGCATCGAGCAGGAGTTTATGGTGAAGCAGCAAGTCGAGGAAGCTCGAGCTAAGCTCGAGGCCTTCGAAGAAGAGTTTCCCATATCAGAGTGACTCAGGATGAGTCGCAAGTGAGTGTTGGGGGCCTATTGTCCCTTGACCAAGTTTTATGGAAATATTGGTCATGTTTGACCATTTTTGGAGCTTCGACAGGCTGATCGAAGATGGAGCGCCCAAGTGAAGTGAAGATCGTGGGATATCGGTCTTTTTGCAGGATTTTTGGATTTTAGAGTTTATGTAATGGGTATGGGATGTCAGCCAATGGGTTTACCCATGTTTAGGCCTTGTTATCCCCACTTTTAGGGATAACTAGGAGATCATGTCTCAAGTCCCACAAGTCCTAGACATAGAGTACCCAGAGAAGGATTAACTTTAGCATGGCCCTAGAGGGCCCACCTTTTCTTTTTTCCAACACCCTTACCCTGTTAGCAGCAACATCCATCACCATCGACTTGGTTTAGTGTCAGAGATGGTTCTTTCTCGATGAGGTAATTGGTCCGGGTATCATGGTATGTGTCACTTTGATCATCAAGACCCTTGAATATGTGCATTTGATTCCTTTTGTTTCTAACAATGCTTGGATCTTACACTTGCCTACTTGACCATGTCTAGGGAAATTGACAAGGTGCCCTAGTAAGCCTGTGTCTGTAGGTTTTGGTTTTCCACTAGAGGTACTTTTGAAAATCCATCGTCCACACCCATCACAACACTTTTCATCTTGTTTCCCGCTCGCCTATCCCATTCCATTTCTTCAGGCACTGGGTTGACCTACTTTCAGGACTACACCTTATCTTGTGGGAAGAATGGGCTAATGGCCTAGAAGGTAAAATCAAGATGGTAAAAGATAAAAGCCTAAGAACAAACCTCAATATGCTTCGCCCAGGGATCCCCCAGAAAGAAATAAAGGGCTTCTCATCAAGAAACAAGAGGGACCCAAAAAATTAACAAAAGAAGACCTAGTCAAAGGATTAAGGGGTCTCATCATGAGCCAACCTATTAGGTCCATGGGTACCTAGAAATATGGAATTACCACCAGCTGGTTACCACGCTAGGGTAGTGACCTTTGGTTACATGGCCAAGGGAAAGGGGGTCTCATCACGAGCCAACCTTCTCATTTTTTTGAAAGTCCTTGTGGGTAACGCTATCACCACTGGTCACCACGCCAGGGCAGTGTCCCCTGATTAGCTCTTGAAGAAATATGAATAAAGGAATAAAAGAATAAAAATAAAAGGCATGAATGGGCTTGGAAAAATTGCATCCAGGACAAGTACAGCTTGCCTTCTACAAAGGAACCCACAGGTAAAGCTTATCATCCTTTGCCCCCCATTTCACCCACCTGCTTGGACATCCATTGACCACATCACCTACTTACATGGCTTAGATGAGGTCTCTTCTAGAAACTTTCCTTCTCTAGTGGACACTAACCCAATAGGATGCCTTGCCCTTTTCTCCAGACTTGTATTGCAGGATTGTGTAATTTTTTTGAGCTTTTGACTTATGTATTAGGGATTATATGCACGTGTTTAATAATATTGATGATGATATGTGATAGACATTGCTATTATCCCTGTGACTGATGAGCCCATGGAGGGTGTAGCTATTGATGTGTAGGACCATGCCTGACAGACAGGTACCATTTTGGACCAGTACACATGGGGAGATGATCAGTTCGGACCTCCATTGGTTTGAAGAGCCCATCAAATGGATGTTGAGACCCCATCAGGGGGAAGATATAGGACAAAGACGAATCAAGGGCTTTGCACCGGAGAAGAGGAGGACATTCCATCAGGGGCACTTTGGTGGGGCTTGACCCATGGGGATTGACCCATTTTCAGTGGAACGTTGGCTCCATATGGTCTGGGATGTCACTAGGAGGCTTATGACATCATCATGAGCATGTTGGTAGATGGACAGGGAAGTTGGCACATGTGGCATCTTGGAGGAGCTGAAGGAGGGCTAATGTATTTCTTCAGGAGGCTGCATTTTGCCTAATAGGGGCTAACATCACCCTAGAAAGGGGTGATGTCTCACCTTTTGCTTGTTTAGGGTTTTAATTTAGCATTTAATGTAAAAACAATATGATTTTAGTATTTTGGGCTTGTCGGCCTTTTTCATGACCTAAAATGTAAAATTAAGTCATGGTATTGTATAAATGAAGGATTTTCACCTTCATTTTTTCTTCATCTCTCACTCACTCATTAGTGAGGCATGAAATTTGCACGCTCTCTTGGGTTATTGGCTGATTTAGTGATGCACACTTGTTGAAGGAAGATTTTCTTTACATATTTTGGCATTTCTCTTGATGGAAGGTGTTACAACTAGGGTTTGCTATGCTTTTCTTGGTGATATGTAAGTATTTTTCTGCAAAACTTCTTGATTGAATGGTTGCATTAATTATTTCTTTCATATGTTTATAATTTTTTTGAATAAACCCTAGGCGACAAGCACACAAGTAGGTCCTTGTCTCATGTCCCCATTGAGAGAATTTTCAGCCATTGATTGAAGAAGGAGAGAGCCTAGTCGTAGCTACACTCTCATTTTCTCTTCATTTTTCTAGTCGTAGTATTTACAAGATGATAAGAAGGAGACACCTTAAAGCCTAGCTCTTCTACACTTTGGGCTGATTTTTCTAGGGTTTGCTGGTAGATCCTTGCTGTAGCAATAATTTGCTTCCTCAAACCCTCTTGTCTTGGTTTTATGCTATCTTCAGTTAGCCATGATTTACATTGACCTAAGGAAGGAGGAGAGAACACCAAAGCCTTTCCATAGCAACACCAGAGTGAGCCTCTCTCCCCTAGGGTTTTGATTTTGAGGCCTTGCTATAGCAACATATCAAAACTTCTTCCTCTAGTCCTTGGCCTTTTTTACCCTTTGCTTCCTTTAGCTCTTGCATCCTTCACTTTTGACTCCATTAACCCTAAGGCACTGATATAAAGACTTCTTTCTTTTTAGTGAACATGATCACAACAACTTTCAAAAATCTTGAATCAAACCCTAACTACTAACCCTAGCCTAGAAATTAACCTAACTAACCTATTGTTGTCATCATCTATTTCTATTATCATCATTGTGCAACTAACGTTTTCTTTATAAGCAATTGAATGGTAGTTAAAGACATAAATTGAATTGAGTATTGATCTGTTACATTGAATTCCACATCTTTCTAGAATTTATTGGAGAAGTGACATATTTATCATTGCTATTTTATAAACATTGACTTCGTCAATATTTATTGTCAAATTGCTTATATGTGTATCAGATAGTCATTGATTTGCATGCAGTACTAACTAAGTGAGCAAACTTGCAAATATTAGTTTCTTGTTGCTTTGTTCTCAGGTAGGGATTCTACTTGGTTATTTCCTCTGGTTATCTTTATTGGCTATAAGTTGGAATATCTGCTCGGTGGTGACTTGTGAGGTGGAAAAATTATCTTTGTCTTATAATCCTTTGCCTTCTCAAAGCCCCAGGTCACTAGGGACATCTCCCTTGGGCCTTACCACCCTAAACAAAAATAACCCCCCTATTGAGGTAACATTGGGTAGGATTGGTTCCAGTTACGCCAGTTTGCCTCTTCAATATTTAGCCTTTTATCCTTGCTACAAACTATGTGATAACATTTTGGCACCGTTGTTGGGGAACACTGAGTCAAACCTTCCTCAATATGACAAATTTTTGGTAAGCCTTACCTCTAGAATCTTTATCTAACAAGCTTACCTGGCGAATCCACATTGGGTGTTTTCCCTTATCCTTTGATAGTTTCAAGAAAAATATTTAGTGACTCCACAAACCAACAAGAGGTACAATAATCCTCCTCAGTCTTTCAGAAGGAAGCCTCCTCGAAACTCTCCTGTTGTAAAATCACTTTTTGGTGGAAAGCTCCCTTTGAAAACCATGTCTATCTCAACAACTCAGACCAATACAATGAACCACCTAACAACCAAAGACAATGGTCATCTACTCTTTTCAAACTGCTAGACATGTTAGCCATACTAGTCTACCCTAGGAAAATGCCACCCAAGTATGAAAAGTGGTTGCCTAAATTTACCGACACTGATGCAATCAGTGCCAAAGAACACATGAGCAATTTTTGGGTGTTTTTTCATCTTCATCCTGTTAGTGATGATGTTGAAGACTTGGTCATGAAATTGTTCTCTGCTACCCTCCTTGATGCTTCAAGGCATTGGTACCTAAGCCTTCCCAATGGTATTATAAAAACCATGGAAAAACTAGAAGAATCTTTTCCCAAGAGAAGGAGTGTCAAATAATATCCTAACATGCTTCTTACCTGACTAAATTCCCTTTGGAAACACGAGAATGAATCTATTCAGGAGTTTCATAGTAGGTTTGAGAGTTTACTACAAAATATCCCTGCGAGCCATCATCCAAATGGTGGTTACCTTGTGCATATCTATACCAAGTATTTCAATGGCCAACTAGGGTATCTTCTTAGGGACAAAAACCCCCAATCGATCCAAGAAGCCCAAGAGATCACTACTAAAATTGAGGGCAACCTCATTTTATCTAAGATTGAGACTTTTGAAAATCCGAGGGAGAAAATGGACACCAAACCAAAGATACTCCACAATATTGAACCTACTTCAGACCTATGCGCCAGTATAGAGAAATTATAAGCTTCCATGGATGGTATCATTAAGAATCAAGAACTAATTATGACTAGGATCATCAACTTGGAGAGATCCCAAAGCCAAGCTCCTAGGGTCCTGTACAAAGGTCAATTTCAAAAGGGGAACCAATTTTATAAACCAAAGAATGAACAAGAAGTTCCAAACACTTTAGCCCCTACAAACGTTGTGGACGAAAACCCTTGGTGCCTAGAATGCAGTGAAGCACATTGGGAGCATGAATGTCCCTATAACAATGATGGTAATCAACAAGTGAACAATATAGGCCATGTCATTGAAGGTCCTCAAATAAATATGACTGCATAAGAGCATCATGAGGGCATGAAAGAAGCAGCCAGGTTGGCTAGAATGGCAATAATAAACAACCTAGACCAGTAATCGAAAGAGACGTTTAAGAAACAAGAATTCTAGGTGTATATAATAAAGAAGATAAACCAACCCACCTCTACCATTCCTTTGGAAGCACAAACGAAACCCCCACCATTGGACCTACTTCTCCCTAAGACATACAAAACTGAGAGGGTTGACTTGAATTTCGACTTGGAGGGGGCGTTGTCCAATATGCATGTAACCACCCCCCTTAAAGAAGTCATAAAGGTACCATCTATGAAAGAACATTTTGACAAAAAAATTCAAGGATCAGATGGACCCATGGACCCTCCTATCATGCTACAAGATGATCAATTTAGGGTCCGATATGATGAGCATCCTCCCTTCTTCATGACCTTGATAATGAATAACAAGAACCTCAACAACTATATGCTGGATTCAGGGGCTGGTGCTAACATGATGTATCTCAAGGTCATGCAACAAATAGGTTTGAAAGTCACATGACCATACATGAATGTATGTGGTTTTGAATCTAAATCCATACCCACACATGGGGTGATTGAGAATGTCCAAGTTTGCCTTAAAGAATACCCCGACAAAATCATCCACATGGACATAGTGGTCATAGACATACCAGATGTATGGGGGATGTTATTGTCTAGGAAGTTTGTTGCAAATATAGGGGGTACTCTTGAGATGGACCTCACTTATGTGAATATACCCTTGAAATATGGAACCATGGGTCATCTCCCAAATGTACCTGTGACTACAAGTCATGTGCAAGAGCCTAGTGATCCCATCAAAGATGACAAAGCACATGACGAAATCATGCAAAGTATTCATTAGTATTCTCCAAATGACATGCCATTTTCAACAGCAGAAGACTTTGATCAGATTCAGTGGCCTAAGAAAGAGGAATACCAACAACTCCTAGACAAGTACAAAGACAAGGACACTGGGACTATGAAGATACTAAAGAAGGAAGAAGAAGATGTACAGATTCATCCATCCCAGCAGGAAGTGTTAACAGCAGAATCCCACCCCCCTCCCTCTGCACAATACACCAAGGTCGTCCAAGGGACAACCAAGTATAAGATTAGGAAGTACAAGGAAGGGGACATAGTATGGATGTGGGATACCCAGAAAGGAGAGCCAACCAATTTCAAAGGAAGCACTCAATCATGGCTCAGACCTTTCAAAGTTGGAAGAGAATCAGTTGATGACTCCTACTATTTGTCCACTTTGGAAGGAAGAAGGAACCCATTATTGATCAGCGGGCACCTCCTCAAACCCCACCAAGGTGGGGGAACCTAATTTCATAGGTAAGTGCAGGTAAGTAGGCATTCTTGCATTCATGTATTATACCATTTGCATTGCATGATAGTTTTCTTTCATATTCACATTATTGATTGCTTTATTTTAGTCTTATATACATATATATATGTTGGGGTGGAATTACCACCCTAATTGATTATTTATGTTTGCTATTGAGATCAAGAAGGTAAACGGGTTATGCCAGAGATGCTGAGGTTCTCATGCGCTCTATGGTGAGCACATGTCCCCGAGTTGGAGCCAAATGTTATCCCCACTTTTAGAGATAACTAGGAGATCATGTCTCAAGGCCCACAGGTCCTAGACATGGAGTACCAAGAGCAGGATTGACTTTAGAATGGCCCTGGAGAGCCCACCTTTTCTTTCTTCCAGCACCCTTACCCTGTCAGCAGCAACATCCATCACCATCGACTTGGTTTTGTGTCAGAGATGGTTCTTGCTCCATGAGGTAATTGGTCCAAGTATCATGGTATGTGTCACTTTGATCATCAATACCCTTGAATATGTGCATCTGATTCCTTTTGTTTCTAACAATGCTTGGATATTACACTTTCCCAGTTGACCATGTCTGGGGGGATTGACAGGTTTCCCTAGAAATCCTGTGTCTGTAGGTTTTGGTTTTCCACTGGGGGTACTTTTGAAAAGCCATTGTTTGCTCCCGTCACAACATCACTTTTCATCTTGTTTCCCGCTCACCTATCCCATTCCACTTTTCCGGGCACTGGGTTGACCTACTTTCAGGACTCCACCTTATCTCATGGGAAGAAGGGGCTAAAGGTCCATAAGGTAAAATCAAGCTGGTAAAATATATAAGCCTAAGAACAAACCTCGAGATGCTTTGCCCAGGGATCCTCGAGAAAGAAATAAAGGGCTTCTCAACAAGAAATAAGAGGGACCCATAAAGATAAAAAAACAATACCTATTCAGAGGATAGGGGGTCTCATCACAAGCAAGCCTATTAGGTCCATAAGTACCTAGCAGTATGACATTACCACCAACTGGTTACCATGACAGGGTAGTGACCTTTGGTTACATGGCCAAGGGAAAGGGGGTCTCATCACGAGCTAGCCTTCTCATTTCTCTTAAAGTACTTGTGGGTAATGTTGTCACCATTGGTCACCATGCCAGGGAAGTGTCCCCTGATTATCTCTTGAAGGAATAAGAATAAAAGGCATGAATGGGCTTGGAAAAATTGCATCTAGGATAGGTACAACTCGCCTTCTACAAAGGTACCCATAGGTAAATCTTAGCATCCTCTACCCCCCATTGCACCCACCTGCTTGGAAATCCCTTGACCACATCACCCACTTACATGGATTAGATGAGGTCTCTTCTAGAAACTTTCCTTCTCCAGTGGACACTAGCCCAATACGATGCACTGTCCTTTTCTCTAGACTTGTATTGCAGGCTTGTGTAATGTTTTTGAGATTTTGACTAATGTATTAGGGATTATATACACGTTTTTAATAATATTGATGATGATATGTGATTGAAATTACTATGATCCCTGTGACTAATGAGCCCATGGAGGGCGTAGCTATTGATGTGAAGGACCATGCCCGACGGACAAGTACCATTTTGGACCGGTACACATGGGGAGATGATCAGTTCGGACCTCCATGGGGCTGAAGAACCCATCATAGGGATGATGAGACCCCAACAGGGGGAAAATATAGGACAGAGATGGATCAGGGGTTTTGCACCAGAGAAGAGGAGGACGTTCCATTAGGCGCACTTTGGCAGGGCTTGACCTAGGGGGATTGACCCATTTTCAGTGGAACGTTTGTTCCATATTGTATGAGACATCACTAGGAGGCTTATGAAGTCATCATGAGCATGTTGGTACATGGATAGGGTAGTTGGCACGTGTGGCATCCCGGAGGAGCCGAAGGAGGGCTAACGTCTTGCTTCAGGAGGCTGCATTTTCCCTAATAAGGGCTAACATCACCCTAGAAAGGGGTGACGTCTCACCTTTTACTTGTTTATGGTTTTAATTTAACATTTAATGTAAAAACAATATGATTTTAGTATTTTGTCCTTGTCGGCCTTTTTCATGACCTAAAATGTAAAATTAGGTCATGGTATTGTATAAATGAATGATTTTCACCTTCATTTTTTCATCATCTCTCACTCACTCATTAGTGAGGTCTGAAATTTGCACCCTCTCTTGGGTTATTGGCGTATTTAGTGATGTGCACTTGTTGAAGGAAGATTTTTCTTGGCATATTTTGGCATTTCTCTTGATGGAAGGTGTTACAACTAGGGTTTGTTATGCTTTTGTTGGTGATATGCAAGTATTTTTCTGCAAAACTTCTTGATTGAATGGTTGCATTACTTACTTCTTGCATATGTTTATAATTTTTCTGAATAAACCCTAGGTGAAAAACACACAAGTATGTCCTTGTCTCATTGCCCCATTGAGAGAATTTTCAGCCATTGATTGAAGGAGAGAGCCTAGCCGTAGCTACACTCTCATTCTCTCTTCATTTTGCTAGTTGTACTATTTATAATCTGAGAAGAAGGAGACGCCTTAAAGCCTAGCTCTTCTACACTTTGGGCCGATTTTTCTAGGGTTTGCTGGCAGAGCTTTGCTGTAGAAACACTTTGCTTCATCAAACCCTCTTGTCTTGGTTTTATGCTATCTTCATCTAGCTGTGATTGCCATTGACCTAAGGAAGGA
>JZKD02S1305860.1:90040-105774 GCA_000966675.3 Picea glauca
TTTTGGTAAATAAAACATTCTATTAAAAATACATAGTATTACAAAAATATTCCAAGACATTCTATTTAAAATACATAGTATTACAAAAATATTCCAAGACATTCTATTAAAAATTCATAGTGTCACAAAAAGATTCCTCGGAAGGAGATATTTTGAAGCCTAACTAAACCAGTTTTTCAAAATAATCTAAACAACTTGACTATGGACTTGTCTAGGAAGTAAGTGCTCTATCACTATGACATCCTCATCACTATAGGCCGATCCTGGAAGTAAGTGCTCCATCACCCTGTCAACCTCTGCAATCTGCTCAACCAATGGAGTCTCCAATAGTTGTGACTCCATCTCCTCAGGTTGATCTATATGTGTAAGGTCCCCTATTTGTACTCCCTGTACCTCCTCCTGGATCTGTGGGTCTAAGTGTCCATGGTGTGCATCCCTCACATTAGGCTCATCCATCATACCTATCGTGCCACTGATATCCTCGTGTGACGTGGCTATCCTGGGTGTCTGAACATGTGACAGATGTGTCACGGGCCCCATAGGAAGCTCATCATCTCTAGGTACTAACACATGTGACTCCTCACTAATGTCACCACTCTGTTGAGGCATAAGGTCATCAATGGTATGTGACATGTCTGTTGAGACACTTGTGCTATCGTCATGTCCATCAAACTACCTATCCACTATACAAGGGTCATGATCCTCCTCAAGCGTGCAAGCTTCCATAGCCTATGTGCAAGAGTCATCATCGTTATCCTCTGAGGTAGAGTCACTATCACTAGCCTCTGTGAAAGAGTCACTGTCATCATCGAACAACTCCAAATCCTCATCATCACTATCATAGTGTACCTCAATGATATGCTTTTTACCCTTACCCCTACACCTATGATATGGTTCCCAAGGCACCTGGCAACTATAGAAAAGTTGTGTGCTCCTAATGGGTGTGGGGTTTCTCTATGCTTCCTTCCATCTAGCTGTCATAGCTCTATTTTCCTATGCTATTCTGGCCCAATGTGTAACCTCATCTTTTCTCCAACTAGGATTTTTATAGGATACAAAATGATGGAATGTCATTAGAGGTCTGAGATTCTCATTGAGGGTTTGATATTCCCTATCACAATCAACAATCCTTCTAGTAAAGTCCAAAATATCCATAGATTTGTTTTCCTCTGCTATGTTGACCCAATATATAACCTCCTCTTTGCTCCACCTAGGATTTTTTATAGATAAAAACTGGTGAAATGTCAATTGAGCCCTAGTTTCCTCCCCAAGGGTGTAATATTCCCCTTTACAGATCATACTCTCTCTAGCAAGGTAAAACAAATCCATTTCTCCGTATAGAAGACCCCTCTATGGCTTTGTATGGACGTGCTAATTCCCACTGGATGGCAGGAATCTAAGATCTGATACCACTGTAATGATCCCAGGCCATTCTGCAAGGATCACCACGGTTTTGGTGTCTTTTTAAACTTTTTCTGAGTGAGGTATTTTGTCAAACACTTTGGTATCCTACTTGTTTAGATGTGTTTACTTGTTGAATGGCCTCTTGATTTCGGCCTTAGGGTTTACTGATGTGTTTATATGAATGTTTGCAGTGATTAACAAGAAGAGACAACCATGGAACATACCTCAACCATATGCAATATGATAGACACACCAAAACATATCAAATAGCCTTTATTCATAAAATAGAGAAACCTGCTACAATGAATATGCCGATATGGAATGATCAACAGACGACCAAGAAGATAGATAATAGAGCTGCTACAAAATTCTCCCGACAATACAAAATAATCCTCCAAAGGTTGGATGAGAAATGAAGACCAATGCCACGTCCTACTGGATAGCTGAAGCTCCTGAACAATTCGACCTTGGTGCCAAAGATGTCCAATCACCTTAAGAAAGATGCCAAATAGTAGATCGGGTGATGGTAAGAACAACCCAGGCGCCTAAATCTTCAAGATCCCTCTCAAACCCTATAGATCTAAACTCCTCCACTGAATGGTGCACCCCACTGGATGACTGAAACCCTAATAATTCGGCCTCTCTCCTAGAGACCTCCAAAAACTCCACCAATCCAATAGAATGATAGATCGGGGCACGAAAATGAATACCCAAGTGCTCAAATCATCAAAATACCTGCTAGATCCTTAGATCTAGCTACCCTCCAAATAATGGTACACCCTCCTCTTGGGAAATCACCCCACTCTCAATACAAATCAATCCTCTGCTAAAAGACTCCAGAAAACCACCAAGAATGATGCTAAGACACCTGCAAGGAAAACCCAATACCTAGAATTCTCGAAATCTCTCCTCCTCAACTAGAATGAATCCTCCCTCAATGGATGGTGCACCCCTCTTGTTGGAAGCCCTCAACTAGTGTGCCCTCTCTCTATCTGCACATGAAACTGAGGTAGAATTCCCCTGCAACTGAGTAGATGTGGAACTAGAATGGTGTGGGAGCGTATTGCATCTCCAAGACCAATATTGGGACAAGGTAGGTGGAATCTTTCACCACTGAATCATCCTCTAGGGTTTGTTAAGTCAAAACCCTCAAAACCCCCAATGTTGGGCTCACTAGCTAAAAGCCAGATATCAAAATAAGATCATACATGAATGAATGAGAAGAGGCCCTTGCCTTTCCTTTATACTTTTGTCTCACCTTGTCCCTCCAAAGTGACTTTCCTTTTATTAATATTTAACTAATTAATTAAATCACTTTAATTAATTAATTAACCTTTTTACCTATGAAAAGATCCTTATCTCTCCCTGTGGCTTCCCTAGCCACTGAAAGCCACTTCTAGCCATCCCATCCTGTAGTGTTTCTCCTCCCGATTCCAATGAGCTATTACACTGAGAGGTTGCTCCAAGTAATGTGCCCAAAATGACCTATTTAGTGAATTTCATTGACTTATAGCTCAAAGTAGTCAAAATCATGGAAATCGTCGGAATGCAATGGAACCAAAGCCAACCTATGAAGAATGGCTCGTAATGATGGAATATGATGGGAAATGCAATATGGACCCCACAATGCCTCTCAATAACCCTTGTACTCGCTATAACCTCCATCTGGCTACTCTGGTCATCATAACCCTCTACACTGTGATGAAGTCCCAAAGTGGGGACATTATAGTCCTCCCTACTAGAAAATTGCTTGTCCTCAAGCAATAACCAAATCATCTCAAATAAAATACCAGGATCCCATGTCCACCTATGGGATACATAGTATAACCCATCCAAAGATGAAAAATAGTACACTCCGCCCCCTGGATCCCATATCAGGAAGTGAACTGCAATACTCTGCTAAGCATAGTACTGAAAGATATCAACCCTGTGAACCTCCTGCACATGACACATGGCCTCATCTCGAAATGAGTCCATCCTCCAAATCTACCAACATCCACATGGCCTCCATCAACTGCACATGATGATGCCAGCCTGAGGTACTGCAAGACCTCTATGAGACACCCTCAAGCACTGTGCTCTCCTCAACACTGAAGCTAAATGGAAAGTTAGAACAACTTTCCCCTGCAAAGGTCCACTCACCCCTGTCAGCCAGTGAAATTCTCAACCCTGCAATCCCTGGGTCCCATGCTAACCTATGTCGAAGATCACCATGTTGGCCCTACACTACTCTGACCATGACTGTCTGTCCCATGCATACATACTGGATCCTCCTCTCCTGGATCCTCAAGATGAAATACATGTGACCACTGGACCTGTTGTCCAGAAACTGTATCTATAAAGGCATCTTTGTAGAAGAAGTACCTGTCCAAACATCTCCACGCCCTATCATGATGATCAAGTGGAAGGAAAGGTCTCGCCCCATAGGACAAGTACCTGCAGACCCACTCCAAACCAAACCAAGGTGGAGCGTGTGGCTCTCTAGTGCAACCTGGGTCAATATGAACATCATGCTAACAAAACGGACTCCTGGGTCCCATGGAAAACTTGGAATTTTATCACTTCCAATCTCCTCTAACTGCTCCTGTGTGAGACTGATCACTGTCAGAAACCCTATGTGCTCATCTGCTACCACCTAGCCCATGAAGCTCTCTCTCACACACCAAGTCTCAACTGGCTGCCTATGACGATCCCTCTCTCTCCAGCTAGATGATGTAAAGGTACTCATGTCAGGTGGCCTCGACCTAGGCACTCTCCATGCTCTCAACCACTATCTATCTCTCCTCATGCGACTGCTAATTTGGTGAAGGTGCTCAATCATAACTAGGGGCTGCTATAAAAGAGTGAAATATGCATACTCCCCTAAGTGTGTCTTCTTCCTACAAGGCACTATACCCCTCTAAATGTCACCATACATCTCAGCATGACTCTCTGAACTATCCCCCATCAATGTATGCTCCGACATACTCATGTCATCTCCTGTAGACTCATTTTGCATCACAGATCTTGGGCATACGGATGGATCAATCTCTATATGGAGATCAACCACTCCCAAGACACAAATGGAAGTGTCCCCCATCAACTGGTGCTCCTTTGCTAGATCATCAACATCCTCTATCAACGTGACTGATTGATACATCTGAGTGTCCACTAATATAGATGAAGTGGATCTCTGATGGATATCCTCAAGAGACTCATCTATCCTAGACTCTGATTCTTAAAGGGTGATCTATGTGCCTCTCAAGAATCCTCGAGTTCTCTCCAACTCCTGAGTGAGTTGGTCCATCTCCAACTCATTCTCCCTTAGAGACTCATGATACATCTCACCAACCCCCAGTAGATAATCCTTGTCTATCAACAACTGCTGGTAGTAAATCTTCATCACAGATACTCTTTCCCTAAGAGTATGAAAATCATCCATGGAAATTCCCTCATCTAAACTACCATGTGCCACTGATGCTCTCCAGAAGTAATCTTCCATCATTGCCTGCATGTCATCAATACGTCTAGTGGCTACCATGATCATATCCTCACTGGCTCTCAACTGTGCTACTAAGTGGTGTGACTCCTGATCATGGTCATGCTGAGGTGCCACCTCATATCCCTCACTACCACTGTCAGTATCGCTAATGTCAATTCTAGAGTCCCCAAAGACACTCTCTACATAATATAACATGCTCAACTACCCACTGTCTACGGTGCTACTAGGTCTGTCCATACGTAACTGCACATCATCCTCAACTGCTAGCTCCCTCTAAATCATACTGTATCTGGTGTGAGCAGATGTATCCTCCTATGCACTCAAACTAATACTATATTTTGTGTCTAGATCACATATAGATGTATCTAGACATGTGCTATGATCATCCTGATGACTAAAGAGTGCATCCTCATCACTGCAGGCCAATCCTGGAAGTAAGTGCTCCATCACCCTGTCAGCCTCTACAATCTACTCAACCAATGGAGTCTCCAATAGCTTTGACTCCATATCCTAAGGTTGATCTGTATGTGTAAGGTCCCCTGTCTGTACTCCCTGTAACTCCTCTTGGATCTGTGGGTCTACCTGTCCATGGTGTGCATTCCTCACACTAGGCTCATCCATCAGACCTAATGTCCCACTGATATCCTCGTGTGACATGGCTATCCTGGGTATCTGAATAGGTGACAGATGTGTCACACCCCCCATAGGAATCTCATCATCTCTAGGTGCTAACACATGTGACTCCTCACTAATCTCACCACTCAGCTGAGGCATAAGGCCATCAATGGTATGTGACATGTCTACTGAGACACTGGTCCTATTGTCCTGTCCATCCAACTGCCTATCCACTACACAAGGGTCATGATCCTCCTCATGCATGCAAGCATCCATAGCCTTTGTGCAAGAGTCATCATCGCTATCCTCTAAGGTAGAGTCACTATCACTAGCCTCTATGCAAGAGTCACTGTCATCATCGGACTGCTCCAATTCCTCATCATCACTATCATAGTGTACCTCAATGATATGTTTCTTACCCTTACCCCTACACCTATGATCTAGTTCCCAAGGCACCTTGCAACTGTAGCAAAGTTGTGTGCTCCTAATGGGTGTGGGGTTTCTCTGTGCTTCCTTCCATCTAACTGTCAAAGCTCTATTTTCCTCTGCTATGCCGACCCAATGTGTAACCTCATCTTTTCTCCAACAGGGATTTTTATAGGATACAAAATGATGGAATGCCATTAGAGCTTTGAGATTCTCATTGAGGGTTTGATATTCCCTATCACAATCAACAATCCTTCTAGTAAAGTCCAAAATATCCATAGATTTGTTTTCCTCTGCTATGTTGACCCAATATATAACCTCCTCTTTGCTCCACCTAGGATTTTTTATAGATAAAAACTGGTGAAATGTCAATTGAGCCCTAGTTTCCTCCCCAAGGGTGTAATATTCCCCTTTACAGATCATACTCTCACTAGCAAGGTAAAAAAAATCCATTTCTCCATATAGAAGACCCCTCTATGGCTCTGTATGCATGTGCTAATTCCCACTGGCTTGCATGAATCTAATCTCTGATACCACTGTAATGATCCCAAGCCATTATGCAAGGATCACCACGGTTTTGGTGTCTTTTTAAACTTTTTCTGAGTGAGGTATTTTGTCAAACACTTTGCTATCCTACTTATTTAGATGTGTTTACTTATTGAATGGACTCTTGATTTCAGCCTTTGGATTTATTGATGTGTTTATATGAATGTTTTTAGCGATTAACAAGAAGAGACAACCATGGAACATACCTCATCCATATGCAATATGATAGACACACCAAAACATTTCAAATAGCTTTTATTCATAAAATGAAGAAACCTGCTACAATGAGGATGCTGATCTGGAATGCTCAACAAATGACCAAGAAGATAGACAATAGAGCTGCTACTAAATTCTCCCGACAGTACAAAATAAGCCTCCAAAGGTTGGATGAGAAATGAAGACCAATGCCACATCCTACTAGATAGCTGAAGCTCCTCAACAATTTGGCCCTGGTGCCAAAGATGTCCAATCACCTCAAGAAAGATGCCAAATAGTAGATCGGGTGATGGTAAGAACAACCCAGGTGCCCGAATCTCCAAGATCCCTCTCAAAACCTGTAGATATGAACTCCTCCACTGAATGGTGTGCCCCACTAGATGACTGAAACCCTAATAATTTGGCCTCTCTCCTAGAGACCTCCAACAACTCCACCAATCCACTAGAATGATAGATCGGGGCACAACAATGAATACCCAAGTGCTCAAATCATCAAAATACATGCTAGATCCTTAGATCTAGCTACCCTCCAAATAATGGTGTGCCCTCCTCTTGGGAAATCTCCCCACTCTCAATACAAATCAATCCTCCACTAAAAGACTCTGGAAAACCACCAAGAATGATGCCAAGACACCTGCAAGGAAAACCCAATACCTAGAATTCCCGAAATCTCTCCTCCTCTGCTAGAATGAATCCTTCCTTAATGGATGGTGCACCCCTCTTGCTGGAAACCCTCAACTAGTGCACCCTCTCTCTATCTGCACATGAAACTGATGTAGAATTCCCCTGCAACTGAGTAGATATGGAAATAGAATGGTGTGGGAGTGTATTACATCTCTGAGACTAAGCTTGGGACAGGGTAGGTGGAATCTTTCACCATCGAATCATCCTCTAGGGTTTGTTAATTCAAAACCCTCAAAACCCCCAATGTTGGGCTCACTAGCTAGAAGCCAGATATCAAAATAAGATCATACATGAATGAATGAGAAGAGGCCCTTGCATTTCCTTTATACTTTTGGCTCACCTTGTCCCTCCAAAGTGACTTTCATTTTATTAATATTTAATTAATTAATTAACCTTTTTACCTCTGAAAAGATCCTTATCTCTCCTTGTTGCTTCCCTAGCCTCTGAAAGTCACTTCTAGCCATCCCATCCTGTAGTGTTGCTCCTCCCGATTCCAATGAGCTATTACACTAAGAGGTTCCTCAAAATAATGTGCCCAAAATGACCTCTTCAGTGAATTTCATTGACTTATAGCTCAAAATAGTCAAAATCATGGAAATCATCGGAATGCAATGGAACCAAAGCCAACCTATGTGGAATGGCTCGTAATGATGGGATATGATGAGAAATGCAAGCTGGACCCCACAATGCCTCTCAATAACCGCTATACTCGCTATAACCTCCATCTGGCTACTCTGGTCATCATAACCCTCTACACTGTGATGATGTCCCAAAGTGGGGACATTACATTTTTTTATTAATAATATTGAATGAGAATTGCAAACTTNATACATGAATGAATGAGAAGAGGCCCTTGCCTTTCCTTTATACTTTTGGCTCACCTTGTCCCTCTAAAGTGACTTTCATTTTATTAATATTTAATTAATTAATTAAATCACTTTACTTAATTAATTAACCTTTCTACCTCTGAAAAGATCATTATCTCTCCTTGTGGCTTCCCTAGCCACTGAAAGTCACTTCTAGCCATCCCATCCTATAGTTATTCTCCTCCCGATTCCAATGAGCTATTACAATGAGCGGTTCCTCCAATTAATGCGCCCAAAATGACCTATTCAATGAATTTCATTGACTTATAGCTCAAAATAGTCAAAATCATGGAAATCGTCAGAATGCAACGGAACCAAAGCCAACCTACGAAGAATGGCTCGTAATGATGGAATATGATGAGAAATGCAAGATGGACCCCACAATGCCTCTCAATAACCCCTATACTCTCTATAACCTCCATCTGGCGACTCTGGTCATCATAACCCTCTACACTGTGATGAAGTCCTAAAGTGGGGACATTACAGTGCTCCCTGCTAGAAAATTGCTTGTCCTCAAGAAATAACCAAATCATCTCAAATAAAATACCAGGATCCCATGTCCACCTATGAGATACATAGTACAACCCATCCAAAGATGAACAATAGTACACTCCACCCCCTAGATCCCATATCAGGAAGTGAACTGCAATACTCTGCGAAGCATAGTCCTGAAAAATATCAACCCTGTGAATCTCCTGCACATGACACATGGACTCATCTCGAAATGAGTCCATCCTGCAAATATCTACTAATATGCACATGGTCTCCATCAACTTCACATGATGATTCTAACCTAAGGTACTGCAAGACCTTCGTGAGACACCCTCAAGCACTGTGCTCCCCTCAACACTGAAGCTAAATGGAAAGTTAGAACAACTTTCCCCTGCAAAGGTCCACTCGCCCCTGTCAATCAGTGAAATTCTCAACCCTACAATCCATGGGTCCCATGCTAACCTCTGTCAAATATCACCATGTTGGCCTTGCACTACTCTGACCATGACTATTTATCCCCTGCATACATATTGGATCCTCCTCTCCTGGATCCTCAAGCTGAAATACCTATGAACACCAGATCTGCTGTCCAGAAACTGTATCTGTAAAGTCATCTTTGTAGAAGAAGTACCTGTCCAAACATATCCATGCCCTATCATGATGATCAAGCTGAAGCAAAGGTCTCGCCCCATACGAAAAGTATCTGCAGACCCACTCCAAACCAAACGAAGGTGGAGTGTGTGGCTATCTAGTGCAACCTGGGTCAACATGAACATCGTGCTAACAAAACAGACTCCTGGTTCCCATGGAAAACTTGGAAGTTTATCACTTCCAATCACCTCTAACTACTCTTGTGTGAGATTGATCACTATCGGAAACCCTATGTGCTCATCTGCTACCACCTAGCCCATGATGCTCTCTCTCACACACCAAGTCTCAACTAGTTGCCTATGACGATCCCTCTCTCTCTGGCTGGATGTTGTAAAGGTACTCATGTTAGGTGGCCTCAGCCTAGGCACTCTCCATGCTCTCAAACACTGTCTATCTCTCCTCATGCGACTGCTGATCTAGTGAAGGTGATCAATCATAACTAGGGGCTGCTGCAAAAGAGCTAAATATGCATACTCACCTAAGTGTGTCTTCGTCCTACAAGGCACTATACCCTTCTAAATGTCACCATACATATTGACATGACTCTATGAACTATCCCCCATCACTGTATGCTCTGGAATACTCATTTCGTCTACTGCAGACTCATTCTACATCACAGATCCTGGGCATACGACTGGATCAATCTCTATATGGAGATCAACCACTCCCAAGACACAAATGGAAGTGTCCCCCATCAACTGGTGCTCCTCTGCTAGATCATCAACATCCTCTGTCAACGTGACTGACTAATACATGTGAGTGTCCACTAAGACAGATGAAGTGGATCTCTGATGGATCTCCTCAAGAGACTCATCTGTCCTAGACTCTGACTCTTGAAGGGAGGTCTATGTGCCTCTCAAGAATCCTTGAGTGATCTCCAACTCCTAAGTGAGTTGGTCCATCTCCAACTCATGCTCCCTCAAAGCCTCATGATACATCTCACCAACCCCCAGTAGGTAATCCATGTCTATCAACAACTGCTGGTAGTAAGTCCTCATCACAAATACTCTCTTCTCGAGAGTATGAAAATCATCCATGGAAATTCCCTCATCTAAACTACCATGTGCCACTGATGCTCTCCAGAAGTAATCTACCATCACTGCCTGCATGCCATCAATACGTCCAGTGGCTACCATGATCATTTCCTCACTGTCTCTCAATTATGCTACTAAGTGGTGTGACTCTTGATCATGGTCATGTTGAGGTGCCACCTCATATCCCTCACTACCACTGTCAATCTCGCTAATGTCAAATCTAGAGTCCCCAAAGACACTCTATGCATAAGATAACATGCTCAACTGCCCACTATCTACGGTGCTACTAGGTCTGTCCATACGTAACTGCACATCATCCTCAACTGCTAGCTCTCTCTAAATCATACTGTATCTGGTGTGAGTAGCTATATCCTCTTGTGCACTCAACCTACTACTATCTTCTACGCCTAAATCCCATATAGATGTATCCAGACACATGCTATGATCATCCTGAGGGATAAAGAGTGCATCCTCATCACTGCAGGTCGATCCTGGAAGTAAGTGCCCCATCACCCTGTCAGCCTCTGCAATATGCTCAACCAATGGAGTCTCCAATAGATGTGACTCCATCTCCTAAGGTTAATCTATATGTGTAAGGTCCCCTGTCTGTACTCCCTATACCTCCTCTTGGATCTATGGGTCTACCTGTCCATGGTGTGCATCCCTCACACTAGGCTCATCCATTATACCTAATGTGCCACTGATCTCCTCGTGTGACGTGGCTCTCTTGGGTGTCTGAATAGGTGACAGATGTGTCACACCCCCCATAGGAAGCTCATCATCTCTAGGTTATAACATGTGTGACTCCTCACTAATGTCACCACTCTGCTGAGGCATATGGTCATCAATGGTATGTGACATGTCTGCTGAGACACTGGTGCTATTGTCCTATCCATCCAACTTCCTATCCAGTACACAAGGGTCATGATCCTACTCAAGCGTGAAAGCATCCATAGCCTCTGTGTAAGAGTCATCATTGCTATCCTCTGAGGTAGAGTCACTATCACTAGCCTCTGTNTGAGCTATTACACTGAGAGGTTCCTCCAAGTAATGTGCCCAAAATGACCTATTTAGTGAATTTCATTGACTTATAGCTCAAAATAGTCAAAATCATGGAAATCGTCGGAATGCAACGGAACCAAATCCAACCTATAAAGAATGGCTCGTAATGATGGAATATGATGGGCAATGCAAGATGGACCCCACAACGCCTCTCAATAACCCCTATACTCGCTATAACCTCCATCTGGCTACTCTGGTCATCATAACCCTCTACACTGTGATGAAGTCCCAAAGTGGGGACATTACAGTCCTCCCTACTAGAAAATTGCTTGTCCTCAAGAAATAACCAAATCATCTCAAATAAAATACCAGGATCCCATGTCCACCTGTGGGATACATAGTAGAACCCATCCAAAGACGAACAATAGTACACTCCACCCCCTGGATCCCATATCAGAAAGTGAACTGCAATACTCTGCGAAGCATAGTCCTGAAAGATATCTACCCTGTGAACCTCCTGCACATGACACATGGCCTCATCTCAAAATGAGTCCATCCTCCAAATCTACCAAGATCCACATGGCCTCCATCAACTGCACATGATGATGCCAGTCTGAGGTATTGCAAGACCTCCATGAGACACCCTCAAGCACTGTGCTCTCCTCAACACTAAAGCTAAATGGAAAGTTAGAACAACTTTCCCCTGCAAAGGTCCACTCACCCCTGTTAGTCAGTGAAATGATCAACCCAGCAATCCCTGGGTCCCATGCTAACCTCTGTCGAAGACCACCATGCTGGACCTACACTACTCTGACCATGACTGTCTGTCCCCTACATACATACTAGATCCTCCTCTCCTGGATCCTCAAGATGAAATACCTGTGACCACTAGACCTATTGTCCAGAAACTGTATCTATAAAGGCATCTTTGTAGAAGAAGTACCTGTCCAAACATCTCCATGCCCTATCATGATGATCAAGTGGAAGGAAAGGTCTCGCATACTCATGTCATCTCTTGCAGACTCATTCTGCATCACAGATCCTGGGCATACGGATGGATCAATCTCTATATGGAGATCAACCACTCCCAAGACACAAATGGAAGTGTCCCCCATCAACTGGTGCTCCTTTGCTAGATCATCAACATCCTCTGTCAACGTGACTGATTGATACATCTGAGTGTCCACTAAGATAGATGAAGTGGATCTTTGATGGATATCCTCAAGAGACTCATATGTCCTAGACTCTGATTCTTAAAGGGTGGTCTGTGTGCCTCTCAAGAATCCTTGAGTTCTCTCCAACTCTTGAGTGAGTTGGTCCGTCTCCAACTCATGCTCCCTTAGAGCCTCATGATACATCTCACCAACCCCCAGTAGATAATCCCTGTCTGTCAACAACTGCTGGTAGTAATTCTTCATCACAGATAATCTCTCCCTGAGAGTATGAAAATCATCCATGGAAATTCCCTCATCTAAACTACCATGTGCCACTGATGCTCTCCAGAAGTAATCTGCCATCATTTCCTACATGTCATCAATACGTCTAGTGGCTACCATGATCATATCCTCACTGGCTCTCAACTGTGCTACTAAGTGGTGTGACACCTAATCATGGTCATGCTGAGGTGCCACCTAATATCCCTCACTGCCACTATCAGTCTCGCTAATGTCAACTCTAGAGTCCCCAAAGACACTCTCTACATAAGATAACATGCTCAACTGCCCACTGTCTACGGTTCTACTAGGTCTGTCCATACGTAACTGCACATCATCCTCAACTGCTAGCTCCCTCTAAATCATACTGTATCCAGTGTGAGCAGCTGTATCCTCCTATGCACTCAACCTACTACTATCTTCTATGCCTAGATCCCATATAGATGTATCTAGACACGTGCTATGATCATCCTGATGACTAAAGAGTGAATCCTCATCACTGCAGGCCAATCCTAGAAGTAAGTTCTCCATCACCCTGTCAGCCTCTGCAATATACTCAACCAATGGAGTCTCCAATAGCTATGACTCCATCTCCTAAGGCTGATCTGTATGTGTAAGGTCCCCTGTCTGTACTCCCTGTACCTCCTCTTGGATCTGCGGGTCTACCTGTCCATGGTGTGCATTCCTCACACAAGGCTCATCCATCATACCTAATGTGCCACTAATCTCCTCGTGTGACGTGTCTATCCTAGGTGTCTGAACAGGTGACAGATGTGTCACGGCCCCCATAGGAATATCATCATCTCTAGGTGCTAACACATGTGACTCCTCACTAATATCACCACTCTGCTGAGGCATAAGGTCATCAATGGTATGTGACATGTCTACTGAGACACTAGTGCTATTGTCCTATCCATCCAACTTCCTATCCACTACACAAGGGTCATGATCCTCCTCAAGCATGCAAGCATCCATAGCCTCTGTGCAAGAGTCATCATCGCTATCCTCTGAGGTAGAGTCACTATCACTAGCCTCTGTTCAAGAGTCACTGTCATCATCAGACTGCTCCAAATCCTCATCATCACTATCATAGTGTACCTCAATGATATGCTTCTTACCCTTACCCCTACACCTATGATCTAGTTCCTAAGGCACCTTGCAACTATAGCAAAGTTGTGTGCTCCTAATGGGTGTGGGGTTTCTCTGTGCTTCTTTCCATCTAACTGTCATAGCTCTATTTTCCTCTGCTATGCTGACCTAATGTGTAACCTCATCTTTTCTCCAACTAGGATTTTTATAGGATACAAAATGATGGAATGTCATTAGAGCTCTGAGATTCTCATTAAGGGTTTGATATTCCCTATCACAATCAACAATCCTTCTAGTAAAGTCCAAAATATCCATAGATTTGTTTTCCTCTGCTATGTTGACCCAATATATAACCTCCTCTTTGCTCCACCTAGGATTTTTTATAGATAAAAACTGGTGAAATGTCAATTGAGCCCTAGTTTCCTCCCCAAGGGTGTAATATTCCCCTTTACAGATCATACTCTCACTAGCAAGGTAAAACAAATCCATTTCTCCGTATAGAAGACCCCTCTATGGCTCTGTATGCATGTGTTAATTCCCACTGGCTAGCAGGAATCTAATCTATGATACCACTGTAATGATCCCAAGCCATTATGAAAGTATCACCACGGTTTTGGTGTCTTTTTAAACTTTTTCTGAGTGAGGTATTTTTTCAAACACTTTGCTATCCTACTTGTTTAGATGTGTTTACTTATTGAATGGCCTCTTGATTTCAGCCTTAGGGTTTACTAATGTTTTTATATGAATGTTTTCAGTGATTAACAAGAAGAGACAACCATGGAACATACCTCAACCATATGCAATATGATAGACACACCAAAACATTTCAAATAGCTTTTATTCATAAAATAGAGAAACCTGCTACAATGAAGATGCCGATCTAGAATGTTGAACAAATGACCAAGAAGATAGACAATAGAGCTACTACAAAATGCTCCCGATAGTACAAAATAATCCTCCAAAGGCTAGATGAGAAATGAAGACCAATGCCACGTCCTACTAGATAGCTGAAGCTCCTCAACAATTTGGCCCTAGTGCCAAAGATGTCCAATCACCTCAAGAAATAAGCCAAATAGTAGATCGGGTGATGGTAAGAACAACCCAGGTGCCCGAATCTCCAAGATCCCTCTCAAACCCTGTAGATATGAACTCCTCCATTGAATGGTGTGCCCCACTGGATGACTGAAACCCTAATAATTCAGCCTCTCTCCTAGAGACCTCCAACAACTCCACCAATCCACTAGAATGATAGATCAGGGCACAACAATGAATACCCAAGTGCTCAAATCATCAAAATACCTGCTAGATCCTTAGATCTAGCTACCCTCCAAATAATGGTGTGCCCTCCTCTTGGGAAATTGCCCCACTCTCAATACAAATCAATTCTCCACTAAAAGACTCCAGAAAACAACCAAGAATGATGCCAAGACACCTGCAAGGAAAACCCAATACCTAGAATTCCTGAAATCTCCCCTCCTCGGCTAGAATGAATCCTTCCTCAATGGATGGTGCACCCCTCTTGCTGGAAACCCTCAACTAGTGCACCATCTCTCTATCTGCACATGAAACTAATGTAGAATTCCCCTGCAACTGAGTAGATCTGGAACTAGAATGGTGTGGGAGTGTATTTCATCTCCGAGACCAAGCTTGGGACAAGGTAGGTGGAATCTTTCACCACTTAATCATCCTCTAGGGTTTGTTAAGTCAAAACCCTCAAAACCCCCAATGTTGGGCTCACTAGCTAGAAGCCAGATATCAAAATAAGATCATACATGAATGAATGAGAAGAGGCCCT
>JZKD02S1305860.1:160157-176932 GCA_000966675.3 Picea glauca
TTGTATAGCATAGAGGGCTAATGCGTTAGGAGCATATCGGGAATCGGAGAACTGCGAGTTCTGAGAACTCGTGAATTACGACAACGGAAATCCCGAAACTCCGATAGGAGTAGCCTGTACAGAAGGTAAGACCACGGTCGTAAAGGCAGTAAACCACAGGCTTGGCCTGGGGACTTAATGCGTAAGGAGCGCATCGAGATTTGGAGGATCACGAGTCATGGTGGTGAATGAGTTTTGACATTAGAAACCCTGAATCCCGATAGTGAACCAGGGATTGGCATTTCGCTAAGGCAGGTTTGTGGGAAATTAACCCAAAAATTTTAAATTATGATAGTGGGTATGTTACACCAGTGGACACACGTCACATATTTGGAGGAGCCAACACCCATTGACCTTTCACGTCTCAGGGACTCGGAAGATAAGGGAACAAAATTTCAAGCCTTTGACTCGCGAAGTTGCGAGAAGCGAGAACGAGAGGAGAATAGTCAAGTCTCGCCTCTCGGGGGTTTGGGAAAGGAAGGTGCCAAGGTTGGACCTTTGAACTCACGAAAGCATGAGAGGAAAAAGGCGCTAGTGCATAGCCTAGCCAGTGGTCGTGCGGGGAAGGTGATGACAGAGAAGGAGCCATAATCATTTCATGATCTCGGGTATCGTGGATTTGTAGGAGGAAGAGTCGTAGTCTCAACTCACGAACTTGCAAGATTGCGAGTTGCCGAAAAAGACCTGTGAATTGATAATTTTGCAAATTCCAGTGGGAATCAACAGAGCCGATCCGGCTCAAGGGCATATAGAACGATCCTGTAGCGGACTGTCGACCCAAGGGCCAATACGGTCTGCATCAGTTGGTAGTTAGTAAGCAAGAAGTTAAGAGTTTGACAATACTACAATCATGTACAACATATTTACAAATCTAGGAATGTTGGTTGGTGGTTAATAAGAAACAATTTAAGAGATTGACAATACCCAAAGAATAAATTCACTTCGTTGTATGCAGAAAACAGAAATCTCCATATTACGCCATTCTTCCAAGAAGATAAATCTTTCATTTTTCAGTTGTGGGATAGATTTCCTCATATAATAATATGCTCTTTCAAAAATTCATGCATCATGATCTAAACATAGATAAGATCATGTATCTAGCATATTTTTAGCATATTTTTAAATCTAGAAAACTTAGTTCATGGTTGGTAGGAAATTAGTGAAGAGTTCAAGACAATACTCAAAGAAATAAAGGGTGGTTTGAACATTCTCCATTCTTTTTAAATATAAAAGAGTTAGTTCATGGTTGGTACAAAATTAGTGAAGAGTTCAAGACAATACTCAAAGAAATAAGGGATAGTTGAACCTTCCCCATTCTTTCCCCAAAGATATACCATTTTAAATGATGGTAAATTTATATAGGGACTGGTTGACTAACCCTTCAATGAATAAAAAATGCTTAATTAGAATATTATACAAGGAATATTTGATCAACTAGGAATATTTGATCAACCAAAAATTCAATTTTACTACAAGTGTATTTCAACTACAAATAAGCCATGGTTTTAAAAATAATGTTGAACTCTTTTTGCAAAAGAAATGTAGGAAANGTAACAAGGAAGAAAAACCAATAATACATATTAGTATATACTTGTCTAAAATAATAAACATATAAATATTAAATAAGTGATTCAAACCAGAATAACATACCCAACCATGAGAAAGAATAACATACCCAACAAGAGTTCCATGGATCTTTAAGGAGTTCCATGGATATAATATTATTGCTCTCTTTTGATTCTACTCTCCATATTAAGCCATTCTTCCAAAAGCATAAATCTTTAATATTTTTCTATGGTTTAGATGTTCTCATATTATAATCAAATGCTCTTTCCAAAATGCTTACATTAATGTGAACTAAGTACAATCATATACAAAATATTTTTAAAGAGAAAAATTGGTGTGTGGTTGGTAAGCAATCCGTGTTCAGAGTTAGATAATACCCCATGAATGAAATCACTTGGATTTATGCAGAAAACACAAATCTGGATTCTTCCATGAAGATAAAGCTTTCCTCTTTCTATTTTGAAATATATGTTCTCATATAATCAATACAGAGTTAGATAATAGCCCAAGAATGATATCACTTGGATGTATGCAGAAAACACAAATACAGATTCTTCAAAGAAGATAATTCTTTCCTCTTTTTGTTCTGAAATAGATGTTCTCATATAATCAATTGCCTGCACCATGATCTAAATATAAGATCATGTACAACATATTTTTAAATCTAGTAATGTTGGTTGGTGATGCAGGAGCATCGCCACCGTCAAGCGAGCATGGGGCACACACCAACGCATTTTGGGCACATGATGAATTGTTTAAAAACTTTTGAAGATGGATGCGCCAAACGTAAATGTAATATTTAAGGAGAGGCGTACTTCTTGATTTGTAATCAGACCTTGAGCGTCTCGCTCTCGTCTGAAGGACTAAGAGACATTTATGTAAATAGGTAGCTTTGAATTCTTAGATTAGACAGTTTTAGGAGTGGAGGGAAAACGGATATAGACACCCTCATTTGTATCATTGTAAGATTAGCAAGAGCAACATGACCAATAAAGCTTAGAGAAGAGAGCAGAGAGCTATAGTTGAAAACACCCATGTACAAAGATTTGAATTAATAGAAAGAGCTTTGATTCAAATACATGGTGTCATATTTGTTCTCTGTGTATGCATTGTGAATGTTATGCTCATGGATGTTTATCCCCTGTTATACATTTTCTTTGATATGTGAATGTATGATCTCATGTTAATGTCTAAAATCTGAAGAGAGGGAGAATAGAGAATGAGTTTCAATTGTTTCTCTGCCTGAGCAAGAGTTTTCCTACAAGGAGTGCAGTGAAAATTGTCCGCAAGGTGTGCATTGACGGAGGACAGAGTTCATCTCTGCAAGCTCAGGAGAGATAATACTGTTTCTCATTCTCACATAAGTGCAAGTTGAGCACAGGAGCCGTGCAAGGTGTGCGCAGGCGAGTAAAGTTTTAGAGTTAGTGAACCTGAGAAATTGTTGAAGGACTACTGCTGTAGGGAGTGTGCAGAGTCGAAGGATTTCAAATTCTTTGAAGTAATCGAAGGAGTCACCGCAAGGAGCGCATGCAGGAGTCTTCTTTAAGAATCAGAGTTGGAGAAAGCTCAGGAAGTTTAGTGCCTTGAAGTATTGGAAGGATGCGCAACCACTTTGGTTTGCTGGTAGACAAGTTTTGCGAAAGAGCACTTTGTTCATTTTGCAGAAATCACCAAGGAGGAAATTGAAAGTCGGAGTCCTCTGTGTAGGATTCGCGAAGTTCCAGAAGCCGTCAGATCTTGCATTGAAGTAGGGGAGTTACGATAGCATTGGCAAGTGAAAATATTGAGAGAATAGAACTGTAGGATCTGGGCCAACAGGGTCATCAGATCACTTACATATTTTTCATCTCGGGGTTTTGGAAGGTGAAGAGCTGAGACTTTTGTAGCAAGACTCACGAAATCGAGAAAGGCGAAGTATCGAGATAGCGAAGGAATCTAAGATGTTCGCTGGAAGGAGGACACGTGTCACGAGATCCTCCCTATGGGGGATTCGGACATTGGGGCTCAAAGAAGAAAGTCCTTCAATTTCGCAAAAGGCGAAGTCGCGAGAAGATCGTGACCATTCATCACAGAGCATATAGGTGGCATGATCGTCGACACAGAGGTCAGACTTCATTGACTATTTTGGGGTTTCGGGAGTTGGAGAGTTGGGAGTTCAACATCAGGACTCACGAAGTCGCGAGATCTGAAACTCCGAAAAAGGCGGGAAGTTCTGTGTGGGGCCCGCGTAGATGACGTGTCAGAATTTCTCCATTTCGGAATATTGGAGGTTAAAGGGTTGATAATTTTGTCCCGAAAGTCCCGAAGTCGTGAGAAGCGAAGTTGCGAAGTAATATAAGACGTCCATCGAGGGAGGACAGGTGGCAGAGATCAGAGGATCTCGCGAACTTGGAGGTTCGCTGGGTGAGAGCCCAAAATTTGGATGCTTCAAGTTGCGAGAAGTGAAGTCGTGAAGTGCCGAGATTGCACAGAAGAGACACGTGGAAGAACCACAGAGTGGGCCTGGGAAGTAGACCGGTGGACACACGTCACATATTTGGAGGAGTCAATGCCCGCTGACCTTTCACGTCTCGGGGACTCAGAAGATAAGGGAACAAAAGTTCGATCCTTCGACTTGTGAAGCTGCGAGAAGTGAGAACGAGAGGAGAATAGTCAAATCTCGCCTCTCGGGGGTTCGGGAAAGGAAGATGCCAAGGTTGGACCTCTGAACTCGTGAAAGCGCGAGAGGCGAAAGGTGCTAGTGCTTATCCTAGCTAGTGTTCGTGCGGGGAAGGTGCTGATGGAGAAGGAGCCATAATCATTTCGTGATCTCAGGTATTGCGAATTTGGAGGAGGAAGAGTCGGAGTCTCAACTCACGAACTTGGGAGATTGCGAGTTACTGAAAAAGACCTGTGAATCGATAATTTTGCAGATTCCAGTGGGAATCAACAGAGCTGATCTGACTCAAGGGCATATAGAATGATCATGTAGCAGACTGTCGACCCGAGGGCTGATACGGTCTACGTCAAATCTGGTATCAGAGCACAGAAAGGTTTCTTTGCTTTCTGTAGCAAGGAAAAGAAAGATTCACCATGCTGTCGAGAAGAAGGGACAGGAAAACACCCGATCCGCCAGAGGAAATGGAAATACTGAGAAGAAGGGGTAGACAAATGCCTGATCCAGCCATGGAAAGAGAGATGCGTGATCTACGTGCTAGACTTGAGAACATGGAGACAACAAAGAGGCGCACAGCCGATGCTGGGGATCGTAGTGATTCCGAAAGTGAAAATGAAGTCGAACATGAAGGAGAAGAAGTTGCAGCAAATGAACACCTGATTAGGGCCGTTGCAAGGATGGGTGCCAGGGAAAAAATGAACATTCCAGTATATGAAGGAAACCTGGATGCTAAAGAGATTCTAGACTGGATTAGAGCTCTGGACACATATTTTGACTATGAATATGTCGAGGAAGACAAGAAGGTCAAACATGCTGTCACAAGATTGAAAGGACATGCAACATTGTGGTGGGATAAGCTACAAGCTGACAAACGCTGCAAGGGAAAACAAAAGATCAAGAATTGGGATAGGATGATCGCGAAGATGAAAGAGAAATTCATTCCCAGGGATTACCAAATTACTCTGTTTCGGAGAATGCAAAATTTGAGATAGAAACTGATGTCAGTGAAGGAATATACTGAAGAATTCTACAGGCTGAAAATCAGGGCAGGTCATCGTGAAAGTGATGATGAGAAAGTTGCCAGATACACGAATGGTCTGAGATATGACATTCGGGATGAGATGAGCATGATGACCATCCGAATGGTGGAAGATGCTTATCATATGGCTCCGAAGGCTGAAGAGAAGCTGAGTCGAAAACAAGGTCAAAGAGGCCGAGGCAAAAGTCAAGCCAAAGGCAAATCAGTTGCCCAGGATAGAAATCAGAAACCCAAGGAAGAATGGAAGAAACCTCAAACTCAAACTGAGAGAGGTGGAAGTTCACACAGAGAGAAACATACCGAGTAGAAAGGTCAGTATGTTGATGCAAACATTTTTCCTCGTACCAGAGGTAGAGGAAGAGGAAGAGGTGGAGTAGTGAAATGATTCACATGTGGAAAGAATGGACACAAGTCTTATGAATGCCCAGACAAGAAGAAAGAAGATGGCGAGACTCACATCGCCGAAGCACAAAGGTAGAATGTTGATGCAGAAGATGCTGAAGGCAGAAGATCGTTGATGATGCAAAAATTTCTCTTAACACCAGAGAAGGAGGTGGAAAATCCAGTGCAAAGGAACAATATTTTCCGGACTGCTTGCAAGACCAAGGACAGGGTATGCGAAGTCATTGTGGATAGTGGTAGCACAGATAATCTCGTTTCTATGGAGATGGTAGAAAAACTGGAGCTGGAGACGATTGATCATCCAAGCCCATACAAAGTTTCATGGTTGCAAAAAGGACATCAGGTAAATGTCACTAAACAATGTTTAGTTGAATTTAAGATAGGAGGATATAATGATAAGATACTCTGTGATGTTATTCCCATGGATGTTTGTCATCTATTACTGGGTAGATCGTGGCAATATGACAGGAATGTGATTCATGATGGGAGAAAGAACACATACACCCTAGAGAAGAATGGGAGAACTCACATGTTGTTGCTAATTAAGGACAAGGAGGTGAAGCCTAGAGTAAGCAACACTGTACTTCTCATGAGTGGGAAGGAACTTTTTACAGAGGTTAAGAAGAAGGAGGAACCGCAATTCATTATGGTCAAGAAGCCAAAGATTGTTTTAACCAGCACAAGGGTAGATGATTTACCAGAAGAGGTTTAGAAACTGCTGGAATAGTTCGCTGACATAGTAGTGGACAAACTACCTTGTTCGTTTCCACCAATAAGAAGTGTGAGTCATCATATTGATCTCATACCTAGAGCTAGTTTACCAAACAAAGAAGTGTACAGGTTGATGCCACAGGAGAATGAAGAGGTCAAAAGACAAGTTCAGGATTTGTTGGACAAAGGTTTGGTCAGAGAAAGCTTGAGTCCATGTGATGTTCCGACAGTGCTCAGTCCGAAGAAAGACGGAGGCTGGAGGATGTGTACTGACTCGAGGGAAATTAACAAGATAACCATCAGGTACAGATTTCCATTGCCAAGGATGGATGATCTGATGGATTACTTGAGTGGGGCCAAATTTTTTTCGAAGATTGATTTGAAAAGTGGATATCACCAGATTCATATGAGAGAAGGTGATGAATGGAAGAAAACCTTCAAGACTAACGAAGGGTTCTATGAATGGCTTGTTATGCCGTTTGGCTTAACGAATGCGCCAAGTACCTTCATGAGGTTGATGAACGAAGTCCTGAAGGAGTTCATCGGAAAATTTGTCATTGTGTATCTTGATGACATACTGATTTCTAGTAAAACGGAGGCAGAGAATATGAAACATTTGGCTACAGTGATGAAGAGGTTAAAGCAAGAGAAGCTGCTGATAAACATGAAGAAATCCTCATTCATGAAGACAGAGCTCATTTATTTGGGGTTTGTTATTTCTGCAGATAAGTTGAGGATGGATCCAGATAAGGTGGAGGTGATCAAGAATTGGCCATCACCAAAGAATATCTTTGAGGTGAGAAGTTTTCATGGACTGGCTAGTTTCTACCGAAAATTCATTAGGAATTTCAGTGGAATTAGTGCACCGATGATGGACACAGTGAGGAAGAGACACAAATCTTTTCACTAGACATAAGAAGCCGAGAAGAGTTTTAATTTGTTGAAAAGGAAAATCACGGAACAACCGATTCTGGTGTTGCCTGATTTCCAAAAGACATTTCAAGTGAAATGCGATGCAAGTGGATTTGCAATAGGGGCAGTCTTGAGTCAAGAAGACAGGCCGATAGCATACTTAAGTGAGAAGATGAATGAAGCGAAAGTGAAGTACTCCACGTATGACAAGGAGTTCTATGCTATTATTCAGGCATTGAAAAAATGGAGACACTACTTAATTCCCAAGGAGTTTGTTTTGTATAGCAATAATTATGCATTGCAATTTGTGACTCAATAAGAGAAGTTGAATCAAAGACATGTTAAATGGGTTGAATACATGTAGAATTTTACTTTTGTAATTAAGCATATTTCTGTAACTGCTAACAAAGTTGTCGATGCTTTGAGTAGGAAATGTTTGTTGTTGCAGGAGTTCAAAGAAAAAACATTGGGTTTTGATGATCTCAGGGACATGTACAGAGATGATCCAAATTTTAAAGAGGCATATGAAACAGCTGAGAATCCAATTCTCAAGGATCGAAGCCAATGGACATAATACATGATCCAGGAAGGATTATTGTTTAAGGGTAATCAACTTTGTATTCCAAAATGCTCCATGAGGAAGAATTTGCTGAAGGAGAAACATAGTGGAGGATTGGCCAGACATTTTGTTCATGACAAGACGTTCACAAAGTTGAATGAGTCATATTATTGGCCAGGAATAAGAGAAGACATCAAAATATTTGTGGACAGATGTAGGATTTGTCAGCATTCGAAGGGAAAGAGGCAGAATGCAGGCTTTTATCAACCATTGCCCATACCTGACAGGTCGTGGGATGTAATTAGCATGGGCTTCATATTGGGGTTGCTGAGAACAAAAAGAGGGTTTGAATCAATCTTTGTGGTAGTGGATAGATTTTACAAGATGGCACATTTCATTCCATGTCAGAAAACCAGTGACGCAACTCACATTGGGAACCTGTTTTTCAAAGAGGTCATTCGACTTCACAGCTTACCAAGGAGCATAGTTTTAGATCGAGACACTAAGTTTGTGGGACACTTCTGGAGAACCTTATGGAAGAAGCTGGGAACTAACTTGTCGTTTAGTTCATCTTATCATCCTCAGATGGATGAACAGACAGAAGTAGTGAACAGAAGCTTGGGAGACTTGTTAAGGAGCTTGGTGATAGAACACCACAGCCAGTGGGACAATATTCTGCCACAGGCGGAATTTGCTTATAATGATTCAATCAACAGAAGAACAGGGCATAGTCCATTCCATATTGTTTATGGGATGCAACCAAGAGGAGTATCTGAAATAAGGGATTCATAACAGAATGCAACTAGAAGTGCTAGAGCAGAGGATTTCACAGAAGCGATGAAGGAACTTCACAGCCAGGTGAAGGAGCGATTGTAGAACTCGAGCCAAGAGTATAAGCGCAGAGCAGATCAACACAGGAGACAACTTCAATTTGAGGTTGGTGATTTGATTCTGACACATTTGAGAAAGGAGAGGTTCCCGAAGGGGACATATAACAAACTCAAGATGAAGAAAATTGGACCATGTAAGGTCTTGAAGAAACTTGGGACAAATGCTTATGAGATTGAATTACCCAATGGGATTGGAATTTCTCCGATATTCAATGTCTCAAATTTGTACCCATACAAAGATGAGGAAGCGGGAATAAGTGATGAACAATTAGAGGTCCAGTGGACAAAATAGATACATGTTGCAGAGAAGCCACAGATGGAAAGCATACTGGACAAAAGAGTTACCAAGAAGACCAGGAGAAAGGAATACTTTGAATACTTGGTCAAGTGGAAGGGACATCCAGTTGAAGATGCCAGCTGGGAGAATGAAGCCCAGATCCAGAAGAATGGACAGACCGTGCGAGAGCTCATGGACAGGAGCCGTGAAAATTTTCAAGCGAGGGAGTATGATGTAGGAGCATCGCCAACGTCAAGCGAGCGTGGGGCACACACCAACACATTTTGGGCACATGATGAATTGTTTAAAAAGTTTTGAATATGGATGCGCCAAATGTAAATGTAATAGTTAAGGAGAGGCATACTTCTTGATTTGTAATCAGACCTTGAGCGTCCCTCTCTCATCTGAAGGACTAAGAGACATTTATGTAAGCAGGTAGCTTTGCATTCTTAGATTAGATAATTTTAGGAGCGGAGGGAAAATAGATATTGACACCCTCATTTGTATCATTATAAGATTAGCAAGAGAAACATGACCAATAGAGCATAGAGAAGAGAGCAGAGAGTTGTAGTTGAAAACACCCATGTAAAGAGATTTGAATTAATAGAAAGAGCTTTGATTCAAATACATGGTGTCGTATTTGTTCTCTGTGTATGCATTGTGAATGTTATGCTCATGGATGTTTATCCCTTGTTATACATTTTCTTTGATATGTGAATGTATGATTTCATGTTAATGTCTGAAATCTGAAGAGAGGGAGAATAGAGAATGAGTTTCAATTATTTCTCTGCCTGAGCAAGAGTTTTTCTGCAGGGAGTGCAGTGAAAATTGTCCGCAAGGTGTGCGTTGAAGGAGGACAGAGTTTGTCTCTGCAAGATCAGGAGAGATAATACTATTTATCAATCTCGCAGAAGTGAAAGTTGAGCACAGGAGCCGTGCAAGGTGTGTGCAGGAAAGTAAAGTTTCAGAGTTAGTGAACTTGAGAAATTGTTGAAGGACTACTGTTGCAGGGAGTGCATAGAGTCGAAGGATTTCAAATTCTTTGAAGTAATCGAAGGAGTCACCAAAAGGAGTGCGTGCGGGATTCTTCTTTAAGACTCGGATTTGGAGAAAGCTTAGGAATTTTAGTGCCTTGAAGTATTGGAAGGAGGCACAACCACTTTGGTTTGTTGGTAGACAAGTTTTGTGAAAGAGCACTTTGTTCATTTCGCAGAAATCACCAAGGAGGAAATTGATAGTTGGAGTACTCCATGTAGGATTCGCGAAGTTCCAGAAGCCATCAGATCTCGCAGTGAAGTAGGGAAGTTATGGTAGCATTGGCGAGTGAAAATCTCGGGAGAATAGAACCGTAGGATCTGGGCCAACAGGGCCGGTAGATCACTTACATATTTTGCATCTCGGGGTTTCGAAAGGTGAAGAGCTGAGACTTTTGTAGTGAGACTCAAGAAATCACAAAAGGCGAAGTCCTGAGATAGCGAAGGAATCTAAGACATTCGCTGGAAGGAGGACACATGTCACGAGATCCTCCCTATCGGGGATTCGAACATCGAGGCTCAAAGAAGGAAGTCCTTCAACTTTGCGAAAGGCGAAGTCGCGAGAATATTGTGACCGTTCATCATAGAGTGGACAGGTTGCATGATCGTCGACACAGAGGTCAAACTTCATTGACCATTTCGGGGTTTCAGGAGTTGGAGAGTCGGGGGTTCAACATCAAGACTCGCGAAGTCGCGAGATTTGAAACTCCGAAAAAGGCATATCGGAGGTTAAAGGGTCGAGACTTTCATCCTGAAAGTCCCAAAGTCACGAGAAGCGAAGTCTCAAAGTAATCTAAGCCATCCATTGAGGGAGGATAGGTGGCAGAGATCAAAGGATCTCGCGAACTTGGAGGTTCGTCGGGTGAGAGCCCAAAATTTGGATGCTTCAAGTTGCAAGAAGCGAAGTCGCAAAGTGCCGAGATTGCACAGAAGAGACATGTGGCAGAACCACAGAGTGGGCCCGAGAAGTAGACCTATGGACACACGTCACATATTTGGAGTAGTCAACGCCCGCTAAACTTTCATGTCTCGGGGACTTGGAACATAAGGGAACAAAAGTTCGAGCCTTCGACTTGCGAAGTTGCGAGAAGCGAGAACGAGAGGAGAATAGTCAAGTATTGCCTCTTGGGGGTTCGGGAAAGGAAGGTGCCAAGGTTGGACCTTTGAACTCACGAAAGCATGAGAGGAAAAAGGCGCTAGTGCATAGCGTAGCTGGTGGTCGTGCGGGGAAGGTGCTGATGGAGAAGGATCCATAATTATTTCGTGATCTCGGGTATCGTGGATTTGGAGGAGGAAGAGTCGGAGTCTCAACTCGCAAACTTGCGAGATTGCGAGTTGCCGAAAAAGACCTGTGAATCAATAATTTTGCAGATTCCAGTGGGAATCAACAGAGCCGATCCAACTCAAGGGCTTACAGAACGATCCTGTAGTGGACTATCGACCCGAGGGCCGATATGGTCTGTGTCAGTTGGTAGTTAGTAAGCAAGAAGTTAAGAGTTTGACAATACTACAATCACGTACAAAATATTTATAAATCTAGGAATGTTGGTTGGTGGTTAATAAGAAACAATTTAAGAGATTGACAATACCCCAAGAATAAATTCACTTCGTTGTATGCAGAAAATAGAAATCTCCATATTACGCCATTCTTCCAAGAAGATAAATCTTTCATTTTTCAGTTGTGGGATAGATGTCCTCATATAATAATATGCTCTTTCAAAAATTCAGGCATCATTATCTAAACATAGATAAGATCATGTATCTAGCATATTTTTAGCATATTTTTAAATCTAGAAAACTTAGTTCATGGTTGGTAAGAAATTAGTGAAGAGTTCAAGACAATACTCAAAGAAATAAAGGGTGGTTTGAACATTCCCCATTCTTTTTAAATCTAAAAGAGTTAGTTCATGGTTGGTACAAAATTAGTGAAGAGTTCAAGACAATACTCAAAGAAATAAGGGATGGTTGAACCTTCCCCATTCTTTCCCCAAAGATATACCATTTTAAATGATGGTAAATTTATATAGGGACTGGTTGACTAACCCTTCAATGAATAAAAAATGCTTAATTAGAATATTATACAAGGAATATTTGATCAACTAGGAATATTTGATCAACCAAAAATTCAATTTTACTACAAGTGTATTTCAACTACAAATAAGCCATGGTTTTAAAAATAATGTTGAACTCTTTTTGCAAAAGAAATGTAGGAAAAGGATATTGATTTTATTTGATCAACCAAAACTTCAATTTTGCTACAASTGYATTTCRACTACAAATAAGMCATGGTTTTAAAAATAATGTTGAACTCTTTTTSMAAAATAAAYGTAGGCAAAGGATATTGGATTTGTTYTGCACATCTTTCAAAATGAAAGAAAAAGGGGACCTAAAAAGTTGTTCTGCRCATCTTTCAAAAGGAAAAAAATTARAWMTCGCAAATGCATTAAGAATAGTACATGTAGCTATGTCTAAATCCCAAGTATATATTATTCTAAACCATTGACATGGAYRAAAKAAATACAAGGAAACTRCATCATKTGCATATCTATAATGTAACYCATAAAATTTCAAAAAAGTAGAAAAATAAATTTAAGCATTCATGTGCATATAATAAAKTCCTCATAAAAACAAACTAGAACTTACAAATTCAATGTACATATACATGACCTATGCATCATCAGGTATGGACACGTCCTTCTCCGGTATGGATGCATCCTTCTCAGGCATTCTATCTAAAACTCTCTTCTCCAAGTTGGACTATAAAAAAATTGAAATTTGCATATGTCCATTGAGGCATCTACTTCCATAAATAACATTTTTAAATAATTTTTGATGAGTTAAAATTAAATTATTGACACTTGATATCATAGTTTTAAACTTCGAAAAATGCAATACATGTGATGTGCCAACCTCAATATCATCCCCTCTTGAAATTCCCCCAACATTTGCAATGACAACTGAGATAAACCTATAGATGTGTTGGGAGATGGCAAGGGAAATTGTGAACAAAGAAACTTTGAATTTTAGATAAATGTGTTCACATTAATGGAAAGATATAAATTTGTTGGATTGATTCTTCAACAAGGTGTGGAAATTATACAACTAAAGTGTAGATATGGATATTTTTAAAAATATGTTTGATTCATTGCATCCAAATTTAAAAACGATGAATCAAGTCTCCTATTTAATGAGGAATCATTTAACATTTGAACAAACTGTGATTAATGAACATGTAACACATCAGTTATTTCTAATAATGCAATGATATGTATCTAGATCTAATAAAAAGAAAATTATCCATGAATGCATGAAAAATTTACAAACTAAAACACATATTGGTCCAATGCCTGATTCATCATGCCTAATTAACTCTTTCCATCCACTACGACAAAATTTTGCATAAACCTATAATTCTTCTACACTCATGGAATTTATATCCTGATCCATCCTGTCAACATAACTCTCCCAGGCATTAGATTGCACCCTCTGTTGGTTCAAACCAATGTCAATACCATACAAAACAGATTCTAAATTATCTTCGATTGCAGTCTTCGCCTCCTTTCCACCTTCTGATGTGGCCTACATCTTTGCATGTGAAGCAAATTCCCTTGTTTGGAGAGATATAAAAGGTGGTGGAGGCCTCGACAATGATGCATCTTGATATGCCCCTTTTCGATTATATGTTGGACCTTTACCAACCCCATAATATCAAGATGGCAGGCTGGTATAATCAGGGTGCATGCCCAAAACAAACTCCACATAGAAAAGTCTAGCAAAGTAAAATGGTACCTCATCATTCCATGGAAACCTCCCATATGCTGCCAAGAATTTTTCATAGAGATGTCCTGCAATGTTTGGGTGCTTGAAATGTTGCACCTTCAACATCGGTCACTTTGGACCTTCCTTGAAATTAAACATTGAAATTGTCTCCTCTTTTGAAACTTTGTTTTTTACTAATTCCCATTTATCAAGGCCCATCACTTCTTAATTATGTCTCCTCATCAAATCTATGAAGGTATTAGACATTGGCCCAAGGTTTTGATATACATTAATAAATTTTTGCAAAGAATGAAAAATGATCTCCAAGCTTTGCTTCCTCTTTGTTGGGAGAGCCATATGTCTAAGATCATTCTCAAGCTTAGCATGATGGGATGGACACCATTGGAGCGTCATTGTTTCAACATTTCCTTCCCAAGGAATCTCTTCACTAACATCCGAGGGATAGGTGGTCATAGGGGTGTAATCTTCATTTTCTTGATAATGTTGCCTTGGTCCACCTTCACCCTCTTCATGAACATTTGACTCTGCCTGATTTTCACTCTCTCTTTCATTATTGCCCCCTTGATAAAATTGATCCTCTACACAAAGAAACAATTGAAAATATTCACAACATTGAACAAAAACACATAAAAAGCATAAAAACATATAAAAAATAGACACAAAAAAATAAAATACAAAAATAGATGAAATTTACCAAACATATGTTGTTGATGTGATGGGGTCTCTAAATTCTCCGGAGTGGGGGGTATTTATGTTCAATATATTTAAATAGGTTGAATCCCCAACTGTATCCTGGGCACTCTATCCCGATGCTTTATTGACTGATTCATTTGATAATATCCTCATTCCACTAGACTGCCTTTTGTCACTAGCTTCCCCTACCATATCTAACAACCTAAGTGTCTCTCTTGAACTAGGGTTCCCTCTTATTCATTCATTGGATAGCCTCGAGTGTTTGTGAGTCATATTTAGAGACTCGCATCCCAACAGCTCACCTCAATCCATCCTTTCAAAATCCAAGAAATGAAAACATAAGGTATAAACAAGTTCAAGGCATAGGCATATATTAAAGAAAGTTACAAATAAATTTGTGAGTTTATTCTCAAAAGTATGGGGTGGCCTAAACTAAAGAATAACTTCAAGGAATAAGCTTATTTTGAATAAAAAAACAAATAAACAAAAACATAAGTTATAAAGTAACTTCAAGGCATAAAAGTATAAATTGAAGAAAACAACAAGTAGTCGAAAAAATACTTTATATATTTTTAAAAACTTGAAAGCATAGGCATATATTGAAGAAATGACATCTAATTTTTTTATTGTATTCTGATAAGTATGGGGTGGCTTGAATGAGATAGCTTAAAGGCATAGACATGTATTAGCAACTAACTAATATGCTCAATATGCTCAAAGTGAAGCCAAAAACCCAATGAATGTGGGGCCAATAATATTTTTGCATTAGAAGGTGTTAGCACTATGTAATTTGGCCAAGGCTCTGAGGCAGTCACAGAGGCAACATCAAAACCACTTCGAGTCTTGGATCTAGCCCTCCAAGACTCAGAGAGGGATCTCTCTGTCTGATATAAATTTGTTTTAATAGGTATTAGGCTAGTTATGAAGAACATGGGTTGGGGTTTTTAAATGGTTGTTTTGGAACAACAAGGAGGGCCATTGGGCAAATGGGGTCTGCGCTTAAATATGTGATTCTTTCTTAGATCTAGACAAAGCTTTTATACAGGGCAAGGTAGTGGAAAAGTTGGATCGAATTTAAGTTTGCATGGTGTTGATTTGAGGAAGAACTAGGGGAGGAAAAAAGCCAAGTAGAGGAGCAGCTAAGAATTCCTTAACTGATCTTTTTGGAAGAGAAACATAAAGACTATCACAAGGTCAGATGCAGAGTATTTTGCCAATAAATTCTGCTCTGTCACTATCTTCTGACAGTAAGAATTGAAAACAAGTGAAAGATGACAGGAAAAATACATGACAGAGAGAAGAAAATTCCACCAACACCTCTGCACAAGAATCCTGTAAAAAACATGTCTGTTACTAATCAATCACTTCATGATTACAGAAAAGGTTTTCTGGAATGGCAAAGCCCACAGAACCTCACAGGTCGAACCCCTCTTTTTTCTTTTACATGTGTATAAATAAGAAAGATATCTCAGTCCTCTAACACTCGAGCTCATAAATCTAATTTCTAAAAATAGAAAAGCAGTTACAAAAGTTTCGACACCTGTAGACTGTCCCAAAAACAAACAAAAATGCAAACCAAAAGGAAGGTTAAAATTGGTAACTGCTGCCTGAACATCTGGCATACTGGAGGTTGTTTAAGATTTGCTGGCGAATAGACCCTAACAACATAAAAAAAAATGAATGCAGAAGTCGTTGAATGCTTGAGGTTGTTGGATATTTGCTGCCAGTTGGAGGATCGATGCTCTAACCGTTGCCATGTGTTCCCTGTAAATGAATTCTCTGTCTGCCATAAAAGACAGACCAATTTTCTGCGAAAAAGGGGTCCGAACAGACGTGGTTTTCTCTTCAACACTGACACCTGGGAAAAAAATGAAGGAGGTTATTGGATATGGGCATGTGATGGACAAAAAAATCCTTCGGTTTCGCCAAAATCGTCCCCAGCTGACCATAACTGCTCCCGCAAAATCAGGACTGTAACAGAAAAGAAGAAATATGGAAAAAAGGGCCTCGAAAATGGCCTCGATTCTCCATGATCGTAGCTCCGTTGCAAAAAATGAGAGAGGTTTTTGTTCTTCAGCCCGTACGGAGAAAAAACCTCTCTCGTATTTTTAAAATCCATCTTCATTTTTCCAGAATCCGTTCTGAAAGAAGACATGGTGAGACAGACAAAAAATGGCAAAAATATGAAAAAGTGGTTTTTTTTCGCAATTGGTGGTA
>JZKD02S1305860.1:214828-227561 GCA_000966675.3 Picea glauca
AATAAAAATAAAAATAAACCAACATAGTTCTATCTTAACTTTGATATTTTAAGCACCATAAGCTTTGTATCTAGATTCATTTTTAATCCCTATAATTAGTTCTTAATAGATCTGGGGTTAACATGGAGCTGTGTTGGTTAGAAAATATGGTTTTAGATTTCATTCATATAAAACCAAGAAACGATAATCAACACATGATAAAATAAAGATAGCCAAACACACAAAAGAACAAGAACATTGATGTATAGCGCATAACCCTCTTGGGAATAAACTCAACTCTTAACAATAATATCAATTCATATCTTACATCATCTTCAAGTGATTAAAAACTAGGCAAGTTCTCAAATATATATAGGAGAAGGGCTTAGTTAGCTTACCCAAACCCATAAATGCGGGACCACAAAAACCAACTAATAACCACTAATTTGATTCCAAGGACCACATAACAACAACTAATGTGGGCTATAACTAATAATACCACAAGTCAATATTACATTAAATATGCCAACATACCCCCTTGAACTTGACTTGGGGACACAAATAAGTAAAGTTGATAAATAATATTTGATGAATTTGATGAGGTGAAAATTGCATCCCAACAACCCCCTTTAATTTGCACTTAGTTAGTGATACAAAAAATTACCAACAATGACTACTACAACCTTGTTGATATTATGGTAGCTACGGGAGGTATTAACCTCCATGTGTAACCCTAACAAGAATAGAATATTCCAGGAAGCAAGAAGAAACCCTAAAGTATTGGAAACAACCCTAGAAGACAAGTTGGCTAAAGGAAATATTTAATATTGAGTGTTTAGCCTCCAGAATGAGAAGTTGGCCCAAACGGCTAAGAAGAAATAGTATAAATACAGGATTCCAGAGCTCATTTTAAGGACACAGCTCACAACTACAGAAATGTAAGAGTGCACATTGGAGAAACTAAGTAAGTGCACAATTCCGGAGAGTAGCTACAGTTGCAACTGCTACAACCTGTATTCTCGGTTTAGGCTTGGACTTTCTATTGGTTATGGTTTGGAATTTCTTCCTTGTGTGCTATCTCTAGAGAGAGGTATGCTACATTGATTGGCTATTAAGCCTAGGGTTTTCTTTCGAACTTATTCTCTGTCAAGATTATGGTGCTCGAGGGTGGCTTTGGCCTATGGTTGTTCGACAATATTGCTATATTGTCTATGTTAAACGAGCACACCTATTATTTATAATAGGTTATGAGCCCACATTATCTTCAGATAGTCTAACCACTAGAAGATAGATTGGGAGGATTTGCTTAGTTACAATTGCAGTTGTAGTCAATTATTGTTGCAACAACAAAACCCTAACCCTCTTGTTGAGGCACCTTAAGTGAAGAGATTGACCTAATTTCTGGATAGCCTAGTGCACCCTAACCTAGTGCACCTCCTGGTAGTCTCAACAAGCTAAGATGCCAAATTTGAGTTTTTGTTCAAAGTCAAAGTTTGACCAAGTCAAAGAAGTCATGACTTACTCTATGAAGTCAGAAAACAAGTTAGATGGGGATTCTAACTTGAGAGAATGGAAGACAAGGATTGACCTCATCCTTGCCAAGAATAATGTGTTGGATATCATGAAAGGAAAGATTGTGGAACCGTAGGTTGAAGAAGGAAAAGAGAAGGAACCTCAGAACATTGCAATTATGGAGAAGTTCAAGGACAGTGACAACAATTCCATGAGTATCATAGTGGATTCTGTACAAGACCACTTGATACCCTACATCTCTCATCTTGACTCATTTAAGAAGATGTACGATGCCCTAACTAACCTCTTCTTAATAAAAAACATTGGAAAAGTAATGAGTCTGAAGAATGAGCTCCGTGACATGAAAATGAATGATGATGACAGCATAGCATCATACTTTGTGAGAATATATCAGTTAAGAGATCAACTACAAGCTATTGAAGAAATCATTTCAGAGAAGGAACTGGTAAATATAGTACTTAATGGTCTTCCCAAGACATGGGATGCATTTTCCGCAAGCATGAACACAAGGAAGGAGTATCCCACATTTGAAGAACTTTGGACTTGCTGTGCACAAGAAGAATCAAGGATTAGTGCAAAAGAGAAATTCCAAAAGAAAGATGATGATCAAGCCTACACAACAAAGTTCAATAAATTCAGGAATAAGAAGAAGTTTGACTCAAGGAAGAAACCAAATCAAGAGAAAGATATGTCAAAAATACAAGGCTTCAACTGTCAAAAATATGGTCACTACAAGAATCATTGTCCCGAGTTAAAGAAAAGGAAGGAAACAAACGAAGCATCAATTGCCAAAGAAAGGGAACCCTCAAAGAAGGCCAAGCAGAATAAAACAGACTTCTTCTAAAACAAGGTAACAATATTCTTCATAGTTCTTGTACATAGTATGTTTACATAGTTTCTGTACATATCTTGCATATCTATTTCTTAGAATATAAGATGTTCAAGTGAAACAATACCTATGGAAGAATAACAAGATAAGGATTGTTATCATGATGACTACAAGTCAAGCAATACACATGAAAACATAAGTACATTAACAATCCTTGGTAACAATTCCTGTGGAAGCAACTATTGCAAGATAAGCTGAAATCAGAATCAAACTTCAAGAAAACCCAGAAGAAGTCAGCAACCAAGAAGAAATCATAAAAATACTTGTGACACCTTGCAGAAGGAAATAATAATGCAGACGGAAACGTGGACTATCTCGGATGGAGAGAGATGATTACAGAATTCCAAAAGAAGAGCATGCATTCATGCATGAAGCAAGGATTAGGAGGGAGCTAATCCTAAATAATATGATCCATTAAGGATTATGAAATATCTATCCATGTTACCATTGATAGTAGCAACCATGAAAAGCATCACGTTTTCAGTTTGACTTTAGAAGAAGTCTTCTTTGAAAATAAGCCTTAAAAGTATACTTGTTTGTCCATCTACATCCATGATCCTATGATGAAAGGAAGAAGTTTGAATCTTCAGATGCTAAAGAGAAACATGAGGAAGAACATGAAGATTCCAAGAGAGAAAGAAAAGCCAGAACAACCACTCATTATACCAAAAATCACAATACTGCCAGCTTGGTTTGAACCCACTAGAAGCAATCAAGAAGAAGAAATGGAAGTTATGATGAAGAACAATATATGTAAGAAATTGTGAAAAGGGATTATGAATGGAAGCATTGCGAGATTCATAACTAGAGGTTCTTCCAGAAGGAGGGGAAGACTATGATAACAAATTGTTCCCGTAAACCAGATACACCTCTATCTGAGCTATTATATCTCTTCTAGTATCCATGGATTGAAGTTTACATCGGTTGGATGTAAAAGACTATTCTCCCAATAGATCATTTGAGGAAGAAGCTTATGTAAAGAAATCTCAAGTTTTTTAGGTATACCAGAAAGAGACCCATGTATGCATATATAAGAAGACCTTGTATGGATTCAAACAACTTGATGTAGAGTATCTCATATACAACAAAAGAATGGTGAAAACTTTCTATGATAGAGACAGTGTATCCGAATAGTTACTTAGAAGTCTGGGATGATGGAATGCTAATCTATGGAAAACTCTCATGATGACAGAAGAAGTGCTACTTGGATATGTTTTAGTTTGAGCCTTTCCACGATGTCATGGGCTAGTAGGAAACATAAGTGATGAATTCGACCATGATATATACTGTAATGATCAGAGCTACATGAAGCCTTCAAAGAAAACCAATGTTCCATAATATACCAAAGTACATTGAGATCAAGCATTACATTCTCCGTGATGAAGTCTAGAAAAGAGAAGTGGTTCTCCAATATATCTCCATAGATGAGGAGATAGCATATATTTTGGTAAAACCTCTGTCCAAGATGAAAAGTTTGCAAGATGGAGCTCGTGGAGACGACTTCCTTATTGAAAAAGGAAGAGATTACTCCCAGGTTGGGAGGGAGCACTGATGTGTTATTGATTTATGGACAGTCATTTTTCGGTTCAAAAAATGGTCTAGGATGAGCAGTTCCTTTCCAGTTCAGAAAGTGGCTTGAGATTTCTGACGGTCATGCATTTTCCAGTTCAGAAAATGGTCGAGATTGGACAATAATTTTCGTAATGAAAATGGCTCAATAGATTGTTGATGTACCATAGACAACGATTCCCCTTGTGGCTAGTGTGGGGGAATGTTCTAGAACAATAATTTTTATTGGAATTCACTCTAAGTAGTGGTCAAGTAGAATGGTTTGCCTAGCCGAGAAATCATTCTTTCAAAGGTCACAGTTATGAGCAGTTTCAAAGAATGGTCCATTTTGGAGGTTGGTGCAGGACAATCATTCCCTAGGGTAGACTCATTCTATCAAGATTTCACTATTTTTAGTGCTGAAGGAATGGCCCAGTTAGGTGAATGGTCCAGGTTCATCAATCAAGGACATGCATTACCTAGGGAATACTCATTCTCTCTAGGTTTCACTATGACTTGTGTCAGAGGAATGGCCCAGTTAGGTGAATGGTCCAGGCTCAGAAATCAGGGACAATCATTCTTGTATGCTTGAGAAGAATAGTCCAGATAGCCCATGGCTGATGTTTTTACTTTCTAAGGGCATATGCTCTTCCAGATCTCATATATGTGAGTGGAAGAATGGCCCAGATGACTCAGTTTATATCATGATATTGTTTCTGTGCAGGTTGATATCAGATGATATGATTGCTATGGAGATTGTATGTCTCTAGATAGTAGATGTATGCTACTGTGGTGAATGTGTTCCACTGGTTGTGACTATGTCTCACTGATTAAGTAGTCGTGTGCTACTTGGCATGGTAATGTACCACTGGATAGTAGTTGTGTACTACTATGGATAGACACGATTGTATTCTATTGAATGACATTGTTCTGATTTCCTTGTAGACTATCAGTAGTGTTGAAATTGATTATCAGCTAGATGGATGGTTAGTGTGCTAGTGGACAGACATTCTCTAGGTGAAAAATGGTCCAGGACATTTATTCTTCTAGGACGTATGTCTGGATTAGAAGAATAGTCCTTGTAGCCCATGGCGTGGCTTCCAATATATATTGAAATAGTTATTCTTCTAGGACATATATCTGGATTAGAACAATGGTTCTTGCATCACTATGTGGAGTGAATGACTTATTCAGTATCATGCTTGATTACTCAGATGGAGTATGGCTTCGAGAGATGATGCAGTTGATGCTATAAGATGATATTGATAATGATGAGGGTGCTCGTGATCTAATCATGATATAGTATGTATGGCTATGATGATGCTATTGATTGAATGGTATGTTTGTGCTCAACACCATTGCCTTCAATACCTCCCTAGCTAGGAGGGAGTGTTGATATTATGGTAGTTGTGGGAGGTATTAACCTCCACGTGTAACCCTCACAAGAATAGAATATTCTGGGAAGCAAGAAGAAACCCTAAAGCATTGGAAATCACCCTAGAAGACAAGTCGGCTAAAGGAAATATTTAATATTGAGTGTTTATCCTCTAGAATGAGAATTTGGCTCGGACAACTAAGAAGAAATAGTATAAATACAGGATGCCAGAGCTCATTTTAAGGACACAGCTCGCAACTGTGGAAATGTAAGAGTGCGCACTGCAGAAACTGAGTAAGTGCACAAGTCTAGAGAGTAGCTGCAGCTACAACTACTGCAACCTGTATTCTTAGTTTAGGCTTGGACTTTCTATTGGTTATGGTTTGGAATTTCTGCATTGTGTGTTAGCTCTGGAGAGAGGTACGCTACATTGATTGGCTATTAGGCCTAGGGTTTTCTTCTAAAATTATTCTCTGTCAAGGTTATGGTGCTCGAGGGTGGCTTCGACCTATGGTTGGGTGACAATATTTCTATATTTTCTATGGTTAAATGAGCACACCTACTATTTATAACAAACCTAACCCTGATAAGGTGAAAATAAGCTCTTAATGGAGAATCTGTCACCTCCAAAAAACCTTCACATTATCCTCTTCAAAAATTAGTTAATAAAACATGAACAATTAGAGCAGGAAACCAAACTCCTTCCATGTTGTCAAAGAAAAATATACATAGTAGATGATAAATAAGCATGCTAAATCTAAGAGTGATTAGATGAAGTTGCAAATAAATGTCAAAGATCAAGAAGAATTCTCCAATCACTCAAACCGATATATTGACCATACGCTCATGATGGTAAAAATACCCACTACTACTACAAAGTCCACATGCAAGAAGATGGTATTCTCATCATGCACTACTTGCTAGAAAATAAATAACCAAATGTTATCATTGAAAAACATTCAACAAAGACTATTTCTATTGTTACAATTCAATCAAAATAAGAAATGAGTTGTGTGATGTTGTGCTATGGATAAAACAAGTGGATATGAAGTCATCAAACAAGTGCTCACATCTTGTAATGAACAATCATTGATACAACCATAGTAAGGCCTCATAGTCAGTACCAATCCAAGGGTTTTCCTTTTATGCATCTTCTCTAAAGACGTGTATGAAGAGTTGCTAACATACCATTAGGAATTCCTATACATGGATGAATTACTTTGATCACAATGATTAGAGTGTTGATACAACTGAGATGCAGATGGTGAATAATATGATGTTGGTTGAACAAAAGGTGTAGCAAGCAGTTCTTTATAAAAAAGGATTATGGTTTGGTTACTATGAATCAATAGTAGAATAATCATATAAAGTGTCACACTCAAGCTCTGTGATATAATAAATGGAAAAATCAACTAATGGTGCAAGGGTTGATCCTTGCAAGTTAGTGGTAGAAATATGGCTTACATTTGGTAATGAGGCTTTGAAATTTTCAAGCCTTTCCCTCACAGCTAGGCTTAGCTCATACCCAATAGGACTAATAATTCCTTAATCAGTCTTACCAAGCCCACCACATATATATCTCATCTGATGAAGTAATCTGGAAATGAAACCTTTAGTGTTCTTCTCAAACTTAGGGGAAGATTATTCATGATTAGCTAATAGTGCATGAGAGGAAGTAATATGAAAAGAATAGTAAATATCCTTTTGCAAGGTGTCAAGTGCCTCTTCCTTCTTTCCTATGTCATTCATGAGTTTTTGATAGGAAATGTTTAAAGTTTCTAATTCCATCTCATTAACACACATAATCATGTAACTTATTCTTTATACTTCTTCGAAATACAAGCAATATGACTAGAATCTCTGTCAAAATAACAAGGGATGTTTCAAACCCCCTCCCTTGATTTATCACTTGTACCTTTTAATTTATTTCTTCACCAAGATTCATATTGATGCAACACAAATTATGGATGGAATCATCCTTTTCTTCCAACTAATAATTTAAATTCTAAATAATATATTTTTGTTGACTAGCATTAATATCATGCAACAAAGGGTGGCAGGTGTGGGGGGAGTATTAATGATATCAGAAGAAACCAGGTAGTTCATTATGCTTTGGGGATTGGAAATGTCTCTAACAATCTCACATAATCCTATTCATTGTGGTGCAACCTCATCATTTCCAAGGATGAAGGAATCAAAAACTTGACAGTGCTTGGAGATTCACTGCTTGTAATTATAGTATTGAACGATCAAACCAATTTGGTTTGGGGGGGGGAAGAAAATTTCTCTCATTTGTGGCATTAGGATAACCACAACATATTTCAACTAAATTTATTTTTACCACATCAAAAGGGAACTCAACAATGAAGCAAACTATTGGTCCAATGTGGCATCTATTAGAATTAAAGAGATCTGCTTGTTTTACCATAGACGATATCACTATTGTCACCCAACCATAGGCATGCAACCACCCCTGAGCACCATAACCTTTTCTAGATAGAATGATTTCGGAAGCAACACTAGAACCAAAATATAACCAAGAGAGCTCATCTTTGTCCAAAGATAGCTCACCAAACATAAATTTTCAAAGCCACAGAACATGAACAATACTCAGTTGCAACAATTGCAACAATTGCAGTTGCAGTTGCAACAATTGCAGCAACTGCAGTTGCAACAATTGCAACAATTGCAGTTGCAATTGCACTTACCAAGGATACCACCAAGAACCATCACCAATAACACCACCAAGAGATACTATAGGATAGGGAGCACATCTTAGGCTATATGGTGCTAGAGAGAGAGACCAAGAACCATCCCAGAAGATCCACCTTCCATCCTTGTGATTGCAGCTCCAAACTTGCGCCAAACTTGACTGAGACAGTGTGTGAAGTGTGTGTGTACAAATGAGATAGATCATCTCTTATTTATAGTGGATATTGTCACTTTCTTGGGCTGACTTGTCCTTTTAGAATCTAATACTTTAATATTAATTCGTTTACTAAGCCAACTTGTCTTCTATGGTTTCTACACATCTGTTTAGGGTTTCTCTTGCTTCCAGAATATTATTTTATAGACAAAGGTTACACATGGAGGTTAATACCTCCCGCATCTACCATAATATCAATAGCATCATCATTGAGTCTTGGTTCCATTATTAAAAATGGGGTTCTAAGCACTACCCATATACAATAATTAATCAATGGAGCTCAACCCAATTCATAATAACTTTGCATCAACAAATGGAGGATATGTAGGGATTGAGGGCATGTGGCCTCCCTACGTCCCACATTTGGCATATCAATATAGGCTTGAGGTAATTAAATTCCCTCTTGTGTGATCTTCGTCGATATATGGGACAATGTATCACTGGTGGTATATTAGGTTCTTCTCTCCTTTTGGTTCAGCCTATGTTTTGAGGGTGGGAAATATAGATTGTGAATCTAATCGAGTTCCAAGAGTAGAGGTATAGAGTGGGAACATTGACTTTGAATAGATGCATCCAGGGGAGGTAGATTCAAATTGTATCATCTTCTCAATGCAGGAAAATGTGTTCCTATCAACCGCAAAATCCCTGGTTCCTCAATTTTTGTTCTTAGTACATGTTTCTCTGGAGAAATTATGTTCTTTAGGAAGGATTTGTGGGAATAGAGACTTGTTATTTTAGTTAGTCTGTCAAGGGGTTGAAAATAAAAGAATTTGTTTGGGATTGGTCTATTTTTGGGATTGTTTCAATCTTGTTGTGAGCAGAATCCCTTTTACTATCAGGATAATTCAGAGTTAAAGGCAGATCGTAGAATTTTGCACAGGCATGAAGAAATCACCCAGGAAAACAACATAGATTTTCCATAGCAGGCTAGTGCTATGGAAAATTCAAATAACATGACTCTTATTCTCCTTCAAAAGAAAGGGATCGACTCATTGGAAGTGGAATGAAATCCTCATTGGTTGTGTCCTCTCTCTCTCTCTCTCTGTTGCTTCCAATAATTTAGGTTTTATAAATTCTCTGTAAGTAGGAATGAGGGAGGAGGAGACTATCTCTTAGATCATAGATCCTATGGAGATCGAGGAACCAATTCACCCTCACTTGAAAGAGGGGCAGAAAGCTTAAGGAAGTTTCGACCCATAATGATGTGAATGTTTTTTTGAATTACAATTTTTTTGGGTGATTTTGTTAAGCAAGCCACAAGTGTAATCATCTAGAACTCACGTCTGGAAAAAGTTTTAAATTTTAGCATAATATCGACACAACCCCCTTTTAAAATGAATATATATTTTTTGTTATGGTTAAAAAAAATATTCTGCAAAGAAGCAACTTCATTATGAAGTTGAGTATTAGAGATCTATAATAAAGAACATTCTCCTTAAGCCTGATATTAACATTATGTCATTGAGCAACAATGGCTTGTAACAAGACAATCCTATCATGATGCTTCTCGTTAATAGCATGCAAGGAAGTAATTTCATCTCAAAGTTTGACTTGAGATTCCTATAAAAAGACATATTTCTTCTCACTAATTTCTTGGAGTTTCTAAAGCGCCAATTCTTCATCCTCATAAAAATCATCCATGGTGAAAGGAAATAAGGATACTCTATAATAATCTATGTGATAGGTAAAATGTAGAATGTGTTAGCAAAACATAGTGGGTGTGAGGGCCCTAAAAAATGAGTATTCCTCCCTTTTCAACAATAGACTTCAACGTAAAATAATAATGTCCGCCCCTTTAAATTGAAATATTCAAGGTACAAAAGTTTCCTCCTTTTCAACATTTCATTGAAAAAAAATTGTTCTACAGATTTATTTGCCTTTCCAAATTATCCTTCCATAATTTGTTTGTCAAAAAAGAGGAAGTAACTTGAGATTTGTTATACTTCTTAAAACCAACAAGGGTCATCAATTTCCCTATGCATATCTATTGATCGATGTGTGCACAAATATAATTTGAGCTTACCATCCAATGGTCAATTGTTTTTTAAAATATGTACATACATGCCACGGGGTAAATATGAAATTTCAAAAAATAATATTTCTAAACATTTTTGAATGAGAACGTACTCAAGTTGTTCTATAAGAGGGGACATTTGGGCATATCTAATCTATTGTAAAATCGTGTCTTGATTTGGAAGAAGATGAGGAGCTCATATTGAGGGCTTCACTATTGAAGGTTGAACATGCTTGAAGATGAAGTTCGAGTAGCAATTAAAGAAGGGCCCCATAACATTAGAACCCCATCACAAGTGACTCATTTTCAACTAACCTAGGGTTAACTTTTACATGTTTGGAAACTCTTTAGTTAAGGTAATTACGTGATCATGGCTAGACTTGTTCTTGAAAAGTGTGCTCAATTGAAATAGGCGATTATAGTTTTATATCCCTCAAAAATAGAATTGGATCCTTCTTAGTGGATAATAGAATTGGATGCTTTATATATAAATAGCATAGAAACCCCAGCCATTATGTTTGAGGAAGCTGAGATGGAGATCTATTTAGTTCCTTCTGTTTTCTGGTGTGTTATGAAAATCTTTCTATTACTCTTATATTTTATTTTCTTTTTATTATATCATGACATATTTTTGTTCTCTTATTTTATTCTCCTGGTTAATACTTTTTTGTTTTATAGGTTTCAATTATATAATAGTTGACATCCTCATCTCAACAATGCTTCTGATTAAGAGGCTCTTTTAGATTCATCTTCGTAATCACTGCATTAATAATCCCTCCCAACCTTTTTACAGAGACAATCCTTACTTGTCCATATACCTTCTTCCATTTGATTTATGTTCTTGCTAGCTTGTACTCTGTGATGCTTTTTATTGGTTGGACACTGAGGAACTCATTGACATTGGCAGGCCTTCTATTTGGGTTCATACTTGAGCAGAGTCAGCAGGCCAATATCCATCCTATTACTCAGTATTGAATGCTATTGTAGGTGGATAATAGAGACCTACCACAACATTCAATGTTGTGTATTCAGATCCCACGAATTATTATCCACCTACCGCAACATTCAATGTGCAGTAGGTTTACTTGTGTGTATTTGGACTCTACTTCTATTTTTTTCCCCACATGGCGAGTTTTTTTTCCACATCGCAAGTTCTGAGTATATTTACTGGAATTGGTTTAAATATACAGTCTTGAATTGAATTGGTGGACATGAAGAACAGACGGTCTTATTGTCAATCCATTCATATGAAACATCATATGTAATATGGTACGTGAATATGCTACACTTTGTTTAATATTCTTAATATTCAAAAAATGAATTTGAAGTTTGTGTATAGAAGGGCTTTGTTTAGTATTTTTAATCATAACAAATTGAATTTAATATTTTTTAATTTAAAAAATATATATATTCTTAATTTTTAAACAATAAATTTAATATTCTTAATTTTCAGTTTAATATTTTTAATCTAAAAAAGGAATTTGAGGTTTGTGTATAAAAAAGCTTTGTTTAATATTCTTAATGTTAAAAAAAAATGAATTTGAGGTTTGTATATAGAATTTTATTTTGTTATAAAAAACCTAAAATTTGTGATTTCTTTTCTTCTGCTCATTGTTATTCTTTTAACTCGTTGTTATTCTTTTATGTTAATGTGCACATTTCAATTTGTACCATTAGAAACAAAAAATATCATACTAATACAATATGAGAATTGAAAACTTTCATATGAAAAGTAGGTTTAATTTTTTTTTTCATTTTTTATATTAATGTGCATGTTTCAATTTCTATGATTTAAAACAAAAATTATCATACAAATATAGTATGAGAATTGCAAACTTTCTCATTGATATGAAAAGTAGGCTTAAATTTTTATTAATCTAGGTGGTGCTCAAGAGCCAGATGTTCCAAACAACTGCCTACTTCCACCTTCACCAAGCATGACCACAATTATACATAAATATTATATTAAAATCTTGAGAGATGTAGCTCACCCTAAATATCAAAGTATGATCAATATCAAAGTTTATATGGTACTTGTTACACCATGCTTCTTCCAAATTATCAAAGTTTTCTTATTGTAATTGGGTAGGTAATTTTATTATTTGAACATCATGTTACATTGACATTTCAATTATTTTGTAGGTTATAAATCTTTACAAAACTTAGGAAAATTTATTTATTTACAAAACTCAAACAAATTTAAGTACAAAATTTTGCTTGCATATATGTTCAATTTTGGGGGGTACATCTAAGTGAAGGACATGTGGAATCACCCACAATGCACCGATATCAAACAGCACTACATGTAACATAATAAATCATAAATAATACATTTAATAATGTAACAACATGATAATCACATTTACAAACCATTTATCACCATTGTATTTCTCATATATTTATAAAATTTGAATGATATAGATCTAAGTCTTAAGATAAATAATCTAAGAATAGGTGAATTGCGAAATG
>JZKD02S1305860.1:254373-264987 GCA_000966675.3 Picea glauca
TATATATATATATATAAGGTTGTAGCTAAGCTAAATGACACTAATAAATCAAAATGCATGTCTTCATGTTTCAAACAAGAAGAGTAGTTCTTGACCAAAATATGAAAATTACATATGTTTGCTGGCAAAAATTCCCATTATTTACTACTAGTATAGATTTTTAAAAAAGTACCTATATGCATATAACTTTAAAAAGCATACTCTTATAAGAAAATATGGCACCTTGGGGCTTCTTCGAAGCCAATATTGGTTGGCACATACTCTTCTTCCCCTATCTACTTATCTTGAAAGCGTTGGTGCATTGTGTCCTCCTCTTTTGGTTCTCTATGTTCTAAATGAATAGACACTCTGTGATTGGAAGCCGCGGCATAATCATCTTTACTCAAGTGGACAATTATATTTCTTAACATACCACATTCTACATTAAGGATAACAATGTTATTCTTTAATTGAACCAAAGAACCCATGATAGAAGCGATTTGGGAAACTATATGTTGTTCATTGTCATGCACCTTGGTTGTGATGGTGAATATAGAAGTCTTGTTACCTTAGATCATTTCCTCATGTGATCTTAATACTCTCCTAATATCTCATAGATATCTATCATCCATATGTGCAATTACAAGCACAAGGATCCTATTTAAAATGAAGTACTAGATCCAACTAAGAAAATATAAATGAAACATTAAACCCAAAATATCCTCTACAAAACTAGAAAAGACCATGAGGATGTTAATCCAAAGACCATGATACCCAACCCATTGTATTAAATTCTGTGAACTAAGTGTGATATTTTCATATAGGGTGACATCATTCCAAAAGGGACAGTCCACCCAAAACTAGAGTGCCTCCAAACTAAAGAAATAAAAATACCAAGCACATTGGGCTTGTAGAATCCCAAAACCAAAGGCTACAAACACACAAAGAAAAAGGAAAGCAATCTTCAAATTCACCAATCTGGAAGAAAGGGCCAACATGGAGAGAACTATTGCATAATCCCATTGATGACTAATAAATAAGGGAGGTGTCCCACAAGCCTTCATGTTCTCCACGCAATGAGTTGTCATTATCCCACCTCAACTAGAATATAAGACCAAAACACATTCAAAATTACAGTTCTCCACCAAGTCGAGCATGTGTGAAGGGGGATTAGGGATATTTTTGTTTATTGAAAATATTTGGTAGTGGTGTTATTGCATGATTGACATGTGTCTCATTAAATTGAAGGTAACTTCCATTGAGTGCATGAAAATACTTAGGGTATAATTTGATAGATAATGAACCATTATCCCTTAAGACACCCATTTTCAATCTAGTAGCTTCATTAGAAAGAGAGTCAGTGACCGTATTGTTCTCCTTTAGGACCTAGAAAAAGGTTATTTTGTAAAACCTAGAGGCCTCTTGAGAAACTTGAGCCAAAATTGGCACAAGCTTGTAATCACTTGGAAGGGACTTTTTATTCATCAACTGGATGATGATGTTTGAATCACCTAACAATGTGAGGGAATGGATAGGATGATAAGTTTCATTCTTGGTCCTTGTAACAATGCATATGCTTTAGCTTGATTGTTAGAGAAAATTCTAAGTCCCCATGCGTAGGATAGTTCATTTTTTCCTTTGGGATCAATGAGGATTCCCCCCATGCCTGCCACCCCTATCATAATGCAATTTTAAGATATATCATACAACTTTATTTAAATTAATAAAATTTGAATTCAAGGTTTAAGGTAGAGTGTTGCATCAACTAGAAGTGGATTAGGAAAATGCACATTAGGCCATAAGAGAGCGCTTCTGAAGGAAACCAAAAGTGTATGATTAAAGTATTATCCTTGTCTACAATATTGTGACATACTGTCCAAATCAATCTCCAAATGCCCACAACAAATCTACCAACATAACAAAAACCCTAATTTGGCATGTTTTGACCAATATGCACACCCAAGCCTCATTAAAGCTCCAAGTTTTAGTTTTCAAATTGCTAAGTTTTCCTTACATAGTTCCTCCCATGTTTACATTGTTATATTTCCAACTTCAAGGCAAAAAATTATCGTTTTTCAAAAACACTACAAAAATATTTAATTTCACAAAGTGTAAATCAAGTTTGAATGCCTCACAAAACTGAATGCAGGGCATAAAAAACACATGTTGGAGGAAAAAATTGCTAGACTGAATTAAATTCATTTCCTAACAAGGGCCTAGATTACATATTTCCAAGATCCATTTCTATCAACATATGTTTTTCTCTAATCTTTCATTTTTCTTGAAATTCTGACGCAGGGGCGCACCACCCAGCACCTCCGCTCTCACAGGATCCTCTTATTCTTTCCCCGAAGAGCTCTAAGGTCCTTCTATTTCCCTATCGGGAAATCTTCTCCCACAGTTCTCTCGTGCGATCCCCTCCCTTGATTTATCGGGGAATCGAAACTCGTGACTTCGCGAGTTCAAAGGTTGAACACTGGGTTCTCGGATCCCCGAGACTCAATGGTCAGTCAACTCGATGACTTTTCCCTGAGGGATTTCGCTACTCGCGACCTCGTAACCTCACGACCTCTCCGGTTGACCATCAAACTTTCACCCTCCCATTCCGCGAATCCCCAAGATGCGAGAATTCAACAGAATGTTAACTTCTATTTTCAGGAAGCACGTGTCCACCCATTGGTCGCGCGGTCCCACCTTATACTCTGCCATGCATCCACCCAAATCTCGGCTCCTCAGCACTTCGCGACTCACGAATCCTAACACCAATACTAGGGGACTTCTCGCGGCGAGGTCCCAAGGCTTCGTGCCACCTGTGTTCCACTCACCAACTCTGCTATGGCCCACACTATCCTCCAGCTATCGGGATACTGCTATCTCGCAATCTCGTGATCCCCGAGGCCAAATTCTTGAACCTTTTCTTGCGAGGTTCCGAGACACAACCCCTCGCAGATCCAACGGTCCTCCTGTGATATGGATCCAACGGCTGTCCTTCTCTCGCTACCTCGCGACCTCGCGACTTGGAGTACCCAATGTTTGGGCTTTCAACCTTTGAATTCTCGAGTTCGCGAGATCTCTCGATATCTCGCCACCTATCCTCCTCAGATGGACGGCTACGATCTTCTCACCACTTCGCCGCTTCGCATCCTCGCGCCTCGCGACTTTGAATACTCAATACTTGGGCTTTCACCCTGCGAACTCTCGAGTTCGCGAGATCTCTTGATCTCTTACCACCTGTCCTCTCAGATGGACGGCTACAAATCCCCTCGCCACTTCACTGCTCACGAAGCTAAAGAGGTTCCCCTTCGGTCCTCCAATGTCTGAGTCTGTGAGATGAGAATCTCCTTACATGCATCCTCCTCAACGAACGACTCTGATCTTATATGGATATCGAGTCTCGCGATATCGCTGCTCTTGCTGCACAACTTTCAGGGCTTCAACTCCCGAGTCCCTGATGCACAATACCACGTGTAGATCCTACGACTCCTATGACTCTGAATCGACAACCCTGCCTATCCTGAGCTTCCAAACTCTTAGGACCTTTTCTCCGTAACCTCTTGCACCTCTGCGAGATCTGATGGTCCTCGAAACTTCGCGAAATCTCCTCTGAATATTTCGACCATCCATTCTTCCTTGTGTAATCCATGAAATGAAAAACAGTATCTCTCCACTAGGATTCCTTCGCCCTTTCGCCAACCTGCGACGTTTCTCCCCGACTTCAAGTCGCACTTATCTACGCTAATCCTCAGCGACTCAGAGGCCTATCCTTCCTGAGCTTTTCAAAATTACTTCAACCTCAACGAGGTTCTTTGCACGCACTCCTTGCGGCAAGCCTGCGAACACTTCAACTGTTCGAGCTTCCTTGACTCTGCGTATGCCCGTAGCAGTAGTCCTTCAATACTTCTGCTCAGTTTCATGACTGAGATTCTCCTTAGCCTGCACACTCCTTTCATGTCTCTAGCAACCCGCGTTCACTCCTGAGTGAACGAGAACAAGAGTTAACTCTCTGAGCCTTCTGTCAATGCACTCCTTGCGGACAACTTCAACTACACTCCTTGCAGGAATCCTTGCTCAAGTAGAGAAACAATTGAACTCATTCCACTTCCTCTCAGATTTCGATGTTAACACATGAAATCATACACACAACATAATAACAAATGCATAACAGGAAGTAATATTCATAAGTAGAGAATTCAACACACATACATAGAGAATAACACAACAACCATGAAACTGAATCAACTTCTTCTATTAATTCAAGATCTGTACATGGGTGTTTTCTACAACTCTATGCTATTCTCCTATGCTCTAGATCCTTCTTCCTCCTATTGCTTAATGTTACAATGATACAAATGAGGGTGTCTATATCCGGTTTCCCTCCTGCACTCTAAAAACCATCTAATCTAGACTTAAAATCCTATCTACCATCATTAACTAGATTAAATGCCTCCTATCTACCAAAGGACGAGATCTTGAAGCTCAAGGTCCAATACAATATGCAATGCGCCTCCATAAAATGGCTTCATTAAAGACTTGCGCTACAATCGTAAAACACTTTCAAAAATTTGGGTTTGTTTATCCAGCTGATCTCTGCTTGATGTGCTGGCTCGCTTGATGAGTTGGAGATGCTCCTGCATCATACTTCTTGGCTTGAAAACTTTCATGGGCTCCTGTCCATGAGCTCGTGCATGATCTTTCCATGATTTTGTATCATTGCTTCAGTCTCCCAGCTGGCATCTTCCACTGGGTGGTTCTTCCATTTGACCAAATACTCGAAGTATTGCTTCTGCCTGGTCTTTTTGCTCACTCTCTTGTCAAGTATACGCTCCATCTGTGGCTTCTCTAAAATCGACATCTGCTTCTGCCACTGAACCTCTGGTTGTTCATCACTTCCAGCTCTTGCTTCCTCAGTCTTATATGGATATAAGTCTGAGACATTGAATGTCGGAGATATTCTGATCTCACCTGGCAACTCAATTTCATAAGCATTATCTCCTAATTTCTCTAGGACTCTGCATGGCCCAATTTTCTTCATTTTCAGCTTGTTGTATGTTCCCCTTGGGAACATTTCCTTCCTCAGATGTGCCAGAACTAGATCACCAACTTCAAACTAAAGTTGTCTTCGATGCTGATCCCCTCTATGCTTATATTCTTGGTTTGATTCCAGCAATCGCTCCTTCACCCTGCTGTGAAGTTCTTTCATCGCCTCTGCGAATTCTTTAGCGCTTGCACTCTTAGTTACTATCTGTTCTAAATCCCTCAGTTCAGAAACCCCTCTTGGCTGCCTGCCGTATACAATCTCAAATGGAATTTTTCCTGTGCTCCTGTTCATTGAGTCGTACGCAAACTCTACCTGTGGCAACACATTGTCCCAACTGTTGTGGTGCTCTGTCACCAAGATTCTTAGCAAGTTTCCCAGACTTTTGTTGACCACTTCCGTTTGTCCATCTATCTAAGGATGATAAGAATAACTAAATGCCAAGTTAGTTCCTAGCTTCTTCCATAGCGTCCTCCAGAAATTCCCTATGAATTTGGTGTCTCTGTCTGGAACTATGCTTTTCGGCAGTCCATGGAGTCGAATGACCTCCTTGAAAAACAAATTTGCAATGTGGGTCGCATCGCTGGTCTTTTGACATGGAATTAAGTGTGCCATCTTTGAAAACCTGTCCACCACCACAAAGATTGAATCAACACCTCTTTGTGTCCTCGGCAAACCCAATACAAAATCCATGCTAATCGCCTCCCATGGTCTTTCTAGTATGGGCAATGGTTGATAAAACCCTGCATTCTGCTTTCTCCCCTTCGAATGCTGGAAAAATCTACACCTGTCAACAAACCTCTTGACATTTTCTCGCATCCCTAGCCAAAAATATGATTCATTCAGCTTCGCAAACATTTTTTCATGGCCAAAGTGTCCTGCTAATCCACCACTGTGCTTTTCTTTCAACAGGTTCTCCCTCATGGAGCATTTTGGAATACACAGTTGATTGCCTCTGAACAACAATCCCTCCTGGATTATGTAATCTATCCAAGGACTTCTATATCTGAGAACTGGATTCTCAGCTGCTTCATACGCTTCTGCAAAATCTGCATCACCTGCATATATGTGCCTAAGATTTTCAAAACCCAATGTCTTGACTCAGAATTCCTGTAGCAACAAACACTTCCTGCTCAAAGCATCAGCCACTTTGTTAGCAGTACCTGAAATGTGTTTAATCACAAATGTAAATTTCTGTATATACTCTACCCATTTAGCATGTTTCTGATTCAACTTCTCATGTTGAGTCACAAACTGCAATGCATGGTTATCACTATACAAAACAAATTCCTTTGGAATCAAGTAATGCCTCCACTTCTTCAATGCCTATATGATAGCATAAAATTCTTTGTCATACGTGGAGTACTTCACTTTTGCTTCATCCATATTCTCACTGAAATATGCAACTGGTATGTCTTTCTGACTCAAGACCGCTCCTATGGCAAACCCGCTTGCATCACATTTCACCTGAAATGTCTTCATGAAATCCGGTAACACCAACACTTGTTGTTCCGTGATCTTCTGCTTCAACAGATTGAAGCTCTTCTCAGCCTTTGCTATCCAATGAAAATACTTATGCCACTTCTTCACTGTGTCCATCATCGTTGCGCTAATTCCACTGAAATTCCTGATGAATTTTTGGTAGAAACTAGCCAATCCATGAAAACTTCTCACCTCAAAAATATTCCTCGGTGATGGCCAATTTTTAATTACTTCCACTTTACTTGGATCCATCTTTAATTCATTCGCCGATATGACAAATCCCAAGTAAATGAGTTCTATCTTCATAAATGAATATTTCCTCATGTTGATCAACAACTTCTCCTATTGTAGCTTCTTCATTACTGCAACTAAATGCTTCAGATGTTCTGTTTTTGTTTTGCTGAAAATCAATATGTCATCCAAATAAATAATGACATACTTGCCAATGAACTCCTTCAGGAATTCATTCATCAACCTCATAAAGGTACTTGGTGCATTCGTCAAGCCAAACGACATGACAAGCCATTCATACAACCCTTTGTTTGTCTTGAATGTTGTTTTCCATTCATCACCTTCCCTCATACGAATCTGATGATATCCACTCTTCAAATCTATCTTTGAAATTTTTTTTGCCCCACTTAAGCAATCCATCAAGTCATCCATCCTTGGTAATGGGAATCTATACTTGATAGTTATCTTATTTATGGCTCTCGAATCAGTGCACATCCTCCAGCCTCCGTCTTTCTTCGGACTGAGTACTGTTGGAACAGCACACGGACTCAAGCTTTCCCTGACCAAACCTTTGACCAACAAATCCTGGACCTGTCCTTTTGCCTCTTCATTCTCCTGTGGTGTCAATCTGTACGCAGATTTGTTTGGTAAACTAGATCCTGGTATGAGGTTTATATGGTGACTCACACTCCTCATCGGTGGCAACGAATGAGGTAGTTCGTCCACTACAATATCAATGAAATCTTCCAGTATTTCCTGAACTTCTCCTGGCAAATCGTCCACTCTTGTGCCTGTTAGAACAATTCTTGGTTTTCTGACCACAAAGAATTATGGATCCTCCTTCCTCTTAACTTCTGTAAGAAGTTCCTTCCCACTCATGAGAAGTACTATGTTTTTTACCTCCGTCTTCACCTCTTTATCTTCAATTGGACACAACATATGAGTTCTCCCATTCTTTTCCAGGGTATATGTATTCTTCCTCCCATCATGAATTAAACTTCTATCATATTTTCATGGTCTACCCAGCAATAAATGACAGACATCCATAGGAATAACATCACATAAAATCTTATCATTATATCCTCCTATCTTAATGTCAACTAAGCACTGTTTAGTGACACTTACTTGATGTCCCTTCTGTAGCCATGAGACTTTGTATGGATTCGGGTGATCAGTTGTCTCCATCTCCAGCTTTTCTACCATCTCGGTCGAAATGAGATTATCGGTACTTCCACTGTCCACAATGACCTTGCATGCCCAACCCTTGGTCTTGCAAGCAGTCCTAAAAAGACTGTTCCTCTGTACTAGATTCTCCATCTCCTTCTTCGATGTCAAAAGGAATTTTCGCATCACCAGTGATCTTCTGCCTTCAGCGTACTCTACCTCAACATCTCACCTTTGTGCCTCGACGATGTGAGTCTCTCCTGTTTCTTTCTTTTTCTCTGGACACTCGAATGACCTGTGTCCATTCTTTCCACACGTGAAGCATGTGATTACTCCAACTCTTCCCCTTCTTCTACCTCTGGTATGAGAAAACCTATTATTATCAGCATATCCACCTCTCTGCTCAATATGTTGTTCTCTTTGCTCAGCCTATCGCCCTCTCTGCGAACTTCCACCTTTCTCTGTCTGAGTCTGAGGTTTCTTCCAGTCATCCTTTGGTTTCTGGTATTTGTCTTGGGAAACCGATTTTCCTTTGGGCTGACTTCTACCTCTGCCCCTCTGACTTTGTTTACGGCTCAGCTTCTCCTCAGCTTTCAAAGCCAATTGGTAAGCATCCTCCACAGTTCGGATGGTCGCCAAATTTAGTTCATCCTGATTTTCATACCTCAGGCCATTCATATACCTGGCGACCTTTTCATCATTTCTCTCACGATGACCTGCTCTGATATTCAACTTGTAAAATTCCTTAGTATACTCCTTCACTGTCATTAGCTTCTGTCTCAGGTTCTGCATCCTCCTGAACAGAGAAATTTGATAATCCCTGGGAATGAATTTTGCCTTCATCTCTGCAATCATCCTATCCCAGCTCTTAATCTTTTGCTTTCTTTGGCAATGCCTGTCAGCTTGCAATTCATCCCACCACAAGGTTGCATGTCCCTTTAATCTCGTGATAGCATGTCTGACCTTCTTGTCTTCTTCGATATCTTCATAATCGAAATAAGTGTCAAGAGCTCTAATCCAGTCTAGCAATTCTTCTGCATCCAGACTCCCTTCATAAGCTGGAATGTCCATCTTTGTTTTCTAACTCATCCGAGCGATAGCCTTAATTAAACGCTCATTGGCTGCATCTTCTGCTGGGATTTCTTTTTCTTCATGTCCAGCATCACTTTCATCCTCGGATTCACTGATATCTCCTGCATCAGCATTTCACCTTTGTCTTATCTCCATGTCCTCCATTCTAGCACGAAGATTCTGCATTCCTCTTTCCACGTCTGGATTCTGTACTTTCCTACCTCTGTCTCTGGACAATTCTCTTCCTCTGGACAATTCCCTTTCCTCCTCTGGATCGGGTGATTGTCTACCTCTTCTCCTTGGCGGCATGGTGAATTCTCCTTATCCTCTGCTATAGAAAGCAAAGAAGCTTTTCTATGCTTTGATACCACTTTGACGCAGGGGCGCACCACCCAGCACCTCCGCTCTCACAGGATCCTCTTCTTATTTCCCTAAAGAGCTCTAAGGTTCTTCTATTTCACTATCGGGAAATCTGCTCCCACAGTTCTCTCATGCGATCCCCTCCCTTGATTTATTGGGGAATCAGAACTCGTGACTTCACGAGTTCAAAGGTTGAACACTAGGTTCTCGGATCCCCAAGACCCGATGGTCAGTCAACTCGCTGACTTTTCCCTGAGGGATTTTGCTACTCGCAACCTCGTAACCTCGCGACCTCACCAGTTGAACCGTCTAACTTTCACCCTCCCATTCCGCGAATCCCCAAGATGCGAGAATTCAACGAAATGTTAACTTCTATTTTCATGCATCACGTGTCCACCCGTCGGTCGCGCGGTCCCACCTTATACTCTGCCACGCGTCCACGCAAATCTCGGCTCCTCGGCACTTCATGACTCGCGAATCCTAACACCAATACTTCGGGACTTCTCGCGCCGAGGTCCCAAGGCTTCGTTCCACCTGTGTTCCACTCACCAACTCTGTTATGGCCCACACTATCCTCCAGCTATCGGGATACCACTATCTCGCAATCTCATGATCCCCGAGGCCAAATTCTTGAACCTTTTCTTGCAAGGTTCCGAGACACGACCCCTCGCAGATCCAACGGTCCTCCTGTGATCCAGATCCAACAGCTATCCTTCTCTCGCTACCTCGCGACCTCGCGACTTGGAGTACCCAATGTTTGGGCTTTCAACCTGCGAATTCCCGAGTTCGTGAGATATCTCGATCTCTCGCCATCTGTCCTCCTTAGATGGACGGCTATGATATTCTCGCCACTTCGCCGCTTTGCATCATCGCGCCTCACGACTTTGAATACCCAATACTTGGGCTTTCACCCTGCGAACTCTTGAGTTCGTGAGATCTCTTGATCTCTTACCACCCGTCCTGATCCAGGTGGATATCAGGGGCCACCCACCTTTTCCAAATGGCTCAAAACAATTTTCTGGCCATTTTGGCAATTTACTATTTTTAGCAGGTTTTCACTTCCGGGGCCATTTTGAGGGCCTAAATGAGTTTTTTTCGAGATCGAGGTTCTCAATGATAGCCGAAGGCATGATTGAGCCCCCAAAATGAATCTCCTCGATGATACCTTTCCAACGAACTATCACACGCCTAAAACGGAGATCATATGCAAAAGTTACGACCCCGGGAAGTTGATGCACCAACTTACCCAAACGGGGCCCACATGACTTTTGGCGCTTCATCTCCTAGGGTTA
>JZKD02S1305860.1:283780-295664 GCA_000966675.3 Picea glauca
ATATCAATCAATTACTTGGCATCAACCAATGACATCAATCAAACAAAACCATTTACATCAATGACATATGATCCAACAATCTCCCAAGTAATCAAACCATTGGCATCAATGACAACATGATCCAACAGGTTCTTGGAAAGGTTGGAAATTGGGAGAAGTCCCTCCTAGTCTTCTCAATGACTCACACCTTTTCCTCATGAGAATAAATGGATCCCCACCAATACACCTCCATCAAAGGGACATAAAAGGATGGGGTGCTACAGGTTACATAGTATGGGAAGGTTATAAAATTCTCCTCTCCCAATCCCAACTTCTAGAAAAGTCAGTCATTTGGAAGGAGATCTGGAGTGCAAATGGAGTTCCCAAGATCAACAATTTAGGTTGAAGTTAGCTCATAAAAAATTGTTAACATGGGAGAATCTGATCAAAAGAGGATTTGTAGGGCCCTTCAGATGTTCCCTATGCAATCAAAACTCATAAACCATTGAGCATCTCTTTGTGAACTGCAATTTTTCTAAACAGGTTCTACATATAGTCTACACTGAATTATCCCAGAAAATCACATGGCCCACATATTGTCGGAGTTTGATTGGAAAATGGAGAAAATAATATAAAAGTCCCTTATCTGAATTACTGACTTTTCGCCGCACCTGGAAGGCTTCAATAAAATTCATTTGTTGGCAAATCTGGTTGGCTAGTAATAAACTTATCTTTAAAGAGAAAAAATCTATTCCTTCTTTCATAGTAGCTCATGCTCTAGGAAAAATGGGTGAATTCATTTCCTCATGAATATTCAAATTGATTACAGACAAGTGCTTGGAAAAAGAAGAAGAAAAGTGGCTAACAAAAGTGAACCTCACTTCCCTTCGCTCTACAAATTCTTCACTCAAATCAAGATGGCATCTTCAATTATCCCACCATGATTATAATCTTTGGTTATCATCACAAGAAGGACACATTATGTTCTTTGATGGAGACTCAAAGGGAAACCAAGGGGAGGTAGGTGCAGGAGGGGAGTTGTAATGCCCTAGAGGACAAAGGTGGCTAGATTTGGCCTGGAACTTGGGTATAAATTCTAACATCATGGCAGAAGCATATGCATTGTACCAGGGAGTGCTATTAGTCCAATAACATCAGCTAAATCATATCACAATTGTAGGAGACTCAAAAAATATAATTTGACATTTTGTCTTGGGAACCAACCCAAAAAATACTAAGCTTCAAAGAATTGTGGACCAGATCAAACTGCTCTTATCTCCCATACATGTAAATTTCATGTCCTCCACAGAAATAACAAAGAAACAGACAACATGGAAAACTAGGCAATTGGTTTGACCCCTATACATATGAAATCTCAAGGGCGGGTCCACTTCGTAGCTCCTCCCTAATAACTCAGCGCTTCGTCAACGTTTCGCCACCTGTCTCTAGAATCCATGCAATCTGACACGTAGAGGGCTCATGCAAAATGGGAAATATTTTCAAGGGGTAAGGTTGTACCCGCAATATCTCATGGTTCATGGGAAATGATAGGACATGCCCCTCAGTTGCGTCCATGGAAAATTTTGGAACCCCTACGAAGCACAAAGTACACCACAACATTAAGCTAGCCACTTCTCCACATTCTTCGAAGGAAATTGAAAAGATTGTCATCATGAAATCTAGCATGAAAACTCAGGAAGTACATGCCACCTCAATTTATGAAAGTAACTTGATCTGTGGGAGCTTGAGAAGTTTCTTGCATTCATGCACCAATGTAACTCCTTCCTAGGTTAAATCTGATAGCTTGATTCCTCTCCACCACTATCGCCAAATATCTCTCCATTTCAGGGATTCAGTCATTTTGATTCTTTACAGAGAAAAGGGTGAGAAAGATATGCAAAGTATGTCGATCAATAAGGAGAGAGATGGGTATGGTCTCTCATGTAATCTGAGACATCACAATTTGAATTTCGCTGGTGTGGCTCCTATCCAATTTGAAATTAGTAGATATTATAATGCCATGGCTCATGAGAACACCCAACAACAAGCTCGAGTGAACAAGGAGGAAGAGTTGGTGGATGAAAAATTCACCACCTCACAACGACTCTCGCTTAGAATTGACTCTCACAACTCAACTCTTTCTTTCACTATGGAAACACTAGCTCAGCATCGGGCACTGATCAGACAACTACAATATGAAGTAGATCACCTGCATCATCATGGGGAGGAAATGGAAGCCAGGATGGACTCGCGATCTCCAAGCTCCAAAGTCCAGTGTCAGAACAATGAAGTAGGTAGTAGACTAGGAACAAGTGAAGTTCTTCCAGATTTGAATATTTCTCTATAGCCACCTCCTGAGGAAAACCCTGCACAAGAAGGCCAGTAAGACTGAATTTTGATTTTGTAAGCCAATTTAAGGCATATGTTCACTCTTTTTTTGAATAGTTTTAGGATAGGAACAATTATAATTCCAAGAATTCCATCTTGAAAGTTTGCAAGGCACATTTTTACTTGTAATTGAAAGAAAATCATTGTTGGTTTACCCTGCTAACCAACCACTTCCTTTGTAATCAACGATCCTAGTCGCACCTTTTATAAATATAATCTTCTTCAGTTCATGTAAACAGAAAAACAAGAAATATAGTCCATCAATAGAAAAATGAATTCCCCAGTATGCACCAACATTTTGATGTAGGATCATCCATGTCTTAGACCACAATCCTCCACAAACCAAAATATTTGGGTTTTTGCATTTAGATTTAGGATTGTATTGTGATCTTCTTTGTTTAGCATAAGTTTCCAACAACATTGGTTGTTGAGGTCTAGCATGAAATACAACCATATGGAGAGGTCCAATATATATTAATACATAATGTCCATATTTCATGTCCTAATTTGAATGCATTTTCTAGCCCCTGTGTGCATTTTCATAACCAATGATACATTTCTAGAGCTAGTGAAAAACATGTAAATCAAACAAAATGCATATTAAAGGCTTAATAATTTGTAGATGGAGAATATTTTTGAGAACTTGATCATATGGGGTTGTATTCCACTTGAGATAATTAATGCACCGTCATATTTCAGCATAGGTGATTGTGTAATGTCAAGTCTGCATCTTTCTAGGCCACTCTGTCTTGATTTGTCCTTCGGTGTAATGTGGCAATTTTGTGGTATTTTTGCACAACAATAACATTTTTTTATTTACTGTGGAAATATAACAATGTATATAGATCAAGAATGTACTAAGGAACACTAATAAATTTTGAAATTGATATTTTAAACTTTAAAAATCTTAGGCATGCATTTTGGTAGAAACAAGTTAAAACATGCAAAAACTATGAAATAGCTAAATTGGAAAATTGCACCTAGAGATTAGTTTTCATTATATGTGACATGCATTTTGTAGGCAATGTCAATTCATCCATTTTATTTATTATTCTACATGGAAAGCATTTAAGAGTGTCCTACGTGCATTTTTCTAAGCCCTCTTGGGATGAATTGAACTCTGTTTATTTTACCAAATTTCAAATTTTAACAACAATGAGCATTTTAATCAATTAGAATGCATTTTTAAGCTTACAGAAAGATATGTTATGGATGTTGACATGTCTTCCATGCCTAAAAAACCTTCAAAAGTGCATATATAATGCAAGGAGTGAATTTTATTTATATTATGCATGTATTCTACTTTTCGCTATGAAGAGCAATGACATAACCAGTTATAGATTGATCCCTTTTGGGCCTCTAGTTACCATGAAGTTCCCCAATCTTGTGAGTAAGATCAAAGAGCCAATCTAGGTCATGAATTTAGCCCAATATCCTTTTATGAAGAAAAATGACAACACACCTCATATTTGAGGAAATGGAGGTTCAAATTCTTCCAAAAGACTACATCCATGACTATTGGCTCCTACAAACTAAGAAACAAACACATTGCAAAGAAAACAAGCAATAATAACAAAAAAAATTAAAATAAAAAATACATTTTTTAACAAGTGAAAGAATATTAAAAGAAACCCTACAAGATAGGTATTTTCATACATCCTTGGCATTGTTCCTTCATGAATACTAATGTATTATTACATGTGTATCTATCACCATGCCTACATCATTAGAAATATAGTTATTCTCTTTTATTTTTTTCTATTGTTCTTTTTTTTGTATTGTTCATATATTCTGATGTCATTTGTTATCCCATTTTTATCTTTTGAACACATGTTCAAGAATTTTTCCATGTCTAAGTATGGATTGAAAAAGGGTTATCATTAAAAATGTATAAGATATTGTACTTCATGTGAAACTTCAATGACCCCAATTCTTTATGTATGAAAATAGAAATATAGCTAATCTCTTTTCTCTTTTCATTATTGTTGTTCAGATATTTTATCATTACTTCTATTTGTATTTTTCCAAGACATTCTTCTCCTATTTGTGAGTTTTGATGTTCTTGATGTGGCTTGGAAAAGGGTTACATGAAAAATGCATAGGCTATTGTAATTCTAATGTGCAAAAAGTTGCCCCAATTCTTTCTCTATGCCATATTATAGGTTCTCAATACCAAAATATTTAAGTTAATGTCCAATTCAAGAGATGATCGTATTGCTTTAATACCATAAATATTGTTTCAAATCTCACCTAATTGAATCTCAAGGTGAACGTTGAACCATTATGTTGTTGTTCATTTATAATATTTTCAATAATGCCTCTACCATTGTATATTATTTTCCATTCCTATGAAACAATTGAAGTCTTGTTTCTCCAACACACTACTACAATACAGGGCTTTATTGTCATATATTTGCATCACAACTGCCTTGTTAACATTGTCTAAGATGTTGTTGGGTCCTTCGTTTTATTGAATAGAAGTTGCACACAACACATTCCAGCTTCATTTTGGAGAACATAAGTTGTGCAAGTTGTTGAGGAGCTAGACAACAGACAAAAAAAAGAATCAAAAAGTGGTTGGAAGGATGGTGCAACACCAAGATTGAGGAAAGAAGTTGCAACAATATCAAGAAGAAGAGAGAAATTTTGGGTTCTCGACCAGCAAAGCTAAAGGATCAGATTATATATATGAGACCGATAGGATTGTAAATGGGTTGTAATATTGTTATTGTCTTCTAGGATGTTGTTTCTATTGTTGTTATGACGAGAGTCATTGTTTTAATAGGTTATACTATTAGCATAGCTAAGTTTAGGTTATCTGGGCAAGAACCAGACTATTAATGTATCAGAGTTCTATATTAGTCTAGATGTAAAGGAGCAGAGACTATACTATTGTCTCATATTTGATGAAGAACAACCTTCAAGCACTTGTGTATGAGGAACAAGCTGTGAGAAGGAATTGATATGTTAATATATTTGGAGGCCTAAATTTTGAATATATATCTTGTGTATTTAGAAATAATGCATGAATGGAATGTTGTCATGTATTATCTTTATGTCTGATATACCTAAATGATTCTTTATGAATGTAAACGCAACTCTGTTTCTTTATGCACAGTTAGGAATTTATCTAAACTATTACAGGTTTAGTCTATCTTGCGCAAGAGTGCAGTGAGAAAATTATAACTCAGAGGTCTGTCTAAGTATTTTCCTTACCCTTCCCTCTCTTTCTTGTCTCAGTTGCACTTCAGGTGAGACATCTTCCCTCCCAGGAAGATGAAAATTCCAGCACTCTATACTACTCCGGTACCTTTTGTTGGTAACCCAAGAGGGACCCTGGTCCAAACACTTTTGCGCTAACAAAATGGTTATGTTGTCGGAACCAATGCTTTAAAAAGGGAACCTGTGAGGATAATGCTTCCACGGATCTATAAATATGAGATTCTGCAATGGTGGGAAAGAAATTGTGATGCCTTTATATGGAAGGAAGTGGAGTTGCGAGGTAAGACAAAAAGGAATAAACGAGATTCTATCTTTTACTCAGAAAGATCGGGCGACTAGTATGATATATTCTGGGTTAAATTTTCGGAAGAACTATTCCATTGGATAGATCGGCTCCAAGAAGCTTCAGAATTCCAAGAACACATCAATAAGACCTATATTTGGGATACAGAAAATATCCCAACACTTCATCAGTTGGATCACCAGATCACGTGAGAAATCAATTTATGGGTTTATATGACTCTGGAGGGATACATCGCTGAATTTGCGGCTGAGAATCACCAATCATTTTCAGGAGTGGAAGAAATTTTCAAGAAAGGTGTGCATGGAAGGTTGTTGAGGGAAATTCTATTGGCATGTTTTACAGGCAGCATATTCTTGTCTTGATGGCAAGTACAACAATGATGATGGATTAAGTACAGGAAGAATGTACCAGGCGGGCACCAAAAGTATTTTTGGAAGATGCAGCAGAGAAAGCTCGTGAAGACCAGAAGAGATAGTGTAGAGGTGCACGTAGAGTGCAAGAGTGTGCTTATCACTGATGGCAAAGATCACGACCAACAACGTAGGGAAAATGGCATGGAAATGGTAAGTTCAACAAGTGATCGTTGGATCCCATTCAGAAGCATAAAATCTAGGAGTCAAGGAAGCATAATTCATTGATGGCAAGTGACGTAGGCGAGGTCCAACCTATCAACCCCATAGGGTCTCTTTAGTTGACCTCCTGCTCTCAGGATCGTTCAATTTCTCTCTGTTGAGCTGAAGCGGCTTTTTAGATTCTGGAGTGGAATCCCTGTCAAATGCCCGATCTGCAGGTCCTTTCAAATCCCACACGGCCTCTGCACTTTTCTATGGTAATCCCTGACTCTCTATCGGGGTTCGGAGGTTTTAGACTTTTCGCTGTCGATAATCACAGCACTCTCCAACTCCCCACCTCCGATTCTTCGATGCACCTTAGGCGCTAGCCCTGCTGGCAGTGTCCCTGGTCCATATGATCGGAAGTCATAAGACCACAACCTTATACTTCTATCGGGGTTTCACACTCCTAAAACCCAATGCTCCCTGTCGTGTGCTAGCCCTCCTGGCTATAACTCCTGGTCAATGTGACCATCACTCCGTGTCATCGCGGTCAAACTCCCCATCGGAGTTTTGGGGTTCGCGGTTTCAAAATGCACGAACTCCTTGTGCCTGGGATCTCCGATTTGTCGATCCCCGATGTACTGAGTCTCCACACTCTAGCCCTCCTAGCTCAGTTCCATGTCCACATGACCATTACCCCATGACCGTGGCCTTACCTCTTGTTCCGGCTCCTCCTATCGGAATTTTGGCACTTGCGATGTCAAAATTCACAAGTCCTCTGGACTTGCGATTCTCTGATTTGCGATGCGCTCCTTCACGCGCTAGCCCTTCCGGCTCAGATCTGGGCTCATGTGACCGACCTCTATGACCACTACCTTATCCTATCGAGGCTACGGGGTTTGCGATGTCACGATGCAAACGCCTATGGGATTCCCGATCGTCCAAATACTGATTCTCTGTTTAGTTGACAGTTGTCCTCCACCTCGGCACTGTCCTCCTCCTCTGCTATTCTGACAGCTGGCTCCCACTACAGCTCTGTCTTCCAATTGGCTCCTGACCTTTGATCTGCCACATGTCCTTCACTGAGCACCTGGGTGGCCCCACATGCTACTCCGTCGGGATATCGTGAATCGCGACTTCAAGCTGCAAGAGTTTCTTGCCTCCGGAAACTCCGATATGCCGAACCCAAACTCCTCGGGATCCTTTGACACACGTCCTCCAAGCGAATGGTTCAGATCTTGTCAGGAAATCGCAGATCACGATTCCCTAATGCACGAATTCTTTGCTCCCGGGATCTCTGATATCCCGATTCCTGATTTACCGATGAAGCCTCCTGTCGAACTTTCCCCGGTAGCTCTCGATCGCTGCCACGCGTCCTCTCCAAATGGATGGTCCCGATTATGTCAGAATTTTGGGACTTTCGATGTCCTGTTTCCCTCGACCACGAGAACTATGATCCTCCGAATGTCGATATCCTGATCCTTCGATGGATTCCTGCCACTTGTCCACCGAATGGACAGTCTAGATTATGTCGGAGTTTCCGACCTAGATTTTCCCCGATCTCTTGTCAACCGGAATGTCGATTTCCCGATGTGCCTAAACACCGATGGCGTTGGATCTTTGCCACGTGTTCCTCTGGCAATGGCGGTCTAGATCCCATCGGGATTTCACAACTTGTGCTGCCCCAACTCACACGACCTCGAGAACTCCGATTTCCCGATGGCCGATATCCCGATGACTAAACCTCGTGCGGCTTCCACAGATCTAACGGTTTTCAGGTATCTGTCTCAGATATGATGACTCATACCTGTTCCCCTCGTGCGCTCCTCCTCCAGAGGCTAATCTCCGCACAATTCCTCCCGATCCGACGAATGACGTGATTTCTTCTCCAGATCTAATGGCTCAGATCATTTGTCCTGTGCGCGCTCCTGTGCACCTTCCTAGACATGGAAATCCAATGGTCCAGATCTATTCTCTTCAGGCTAATCTGACGGCTGTTTTTGCTCCTACTGAGCTCCCGCGCGCTTTCTTCCCAGACTTGGAAGAATTTTCGAATTTTCAAAGGCCTCGACCTTTGTCGGTTTCCTCTGCGAACTCCTCTTCCCTGAGTCTCGCCAATGCGCTAGAAAACGTTGTTCCTTCTAAGATTCTTCGAACACTAAGACCCCTTACAGGATTTTTTCCTTCTTCTCCCTCAGATGGAAAATGAAATGGATGCCCTCCTGGCTATCCTTCACTCCAGCAACCTTTGGCTGAGTTCTTCTGGTTATTCAGCAACCCAGTGAAGATCGCTCTCTAGACTCTTCTTCACTCCCAGAACTCAAAGAGTTCCCTTCTTCTTCCTGTGCCTACCTGCACAAGGCCTCGATGCCCTTCTGGCAGAGTTCCTTTTCCATAGAACATTCACCAGTTCTGTCTCCTTTATCCTATGCCTCTATGCACTCGCTTGATGCCCTTCTGGCAGAGCTCTCAGAATCCTCAGTGATTCTGTCTTCTAAACTCACAGCAGAGTTCTTCTTCTATGCACCTATGCACTTGCTCAATGCCCACTTGGCAGAGCTTCCCAGAATCCTCAATGATTCTGCTTCCTTTGAACTCTCAACAGAGTTCTTTCCTCTGTGCACCTCTGTGTTGGAAATACTAAAACAACTGAGAGGGGGGGGGTGAATCAGTTGTATGTGAGCTTAAACAATTTATACTTATTAAATTTTGTTAATCTCTCTTCATGTGGTCATCAACAATATACAACATATGAACAGTAAAAATAAAGACCATCAGTCACACATAAAGTACACACAGAGACAGATTTTCACGAGGAAACCCATAAAGGGAGAAAAACTCTTCTTCTTCTAAATGATAGGCAGTCCTTTTCAGTTCTATACATCATTTACAATTGAGCACCAACTCAATGTGAGGCTACTACCTCTGTTTTACAAAATGCAACTTGTTTGAGAGCTCCAACTCTCTGGTTTCTCTAGCACCCACTAGAAGGAAGCACCAACTCCCTGAGTATTCCAGCTCCAACTGGATGGAAGCACCAAATTTCTAAAAGTTCCAGCACCAACTGGATGGCAGCACCAAATTCCAGTTACATAGGCTCCAACCTGCGTAACAGAGAACACCTGTTCTCCCTAGCACCACCCTGCCACCCTAGTTTCTCTGGCTGCAACCAGATGGAAGCTACAACTTCTTGTATTCAAGCACCCACTTGAAATTCTGAGGACAACAGTCCTCCCGAGCACCTCCCAACCTCCCTAATTTATAATCAATAATGAATACACAGACAACTACTCAGATAAATCAAGTCTTACCAATCTTTCTCTGTATCTGATCTTCAGCAAACTGTTCTGCAATTCTTTTCTTCGTTTGTTTGTTCAGCATGCCTGCTCTGCATCACCTTTTATGTCATTCTACTCTACTTCTGTTCTATCTGTCATTCTCGCTTTGCACATTTGCTTCATTTCTTGCTATGCCTCTGCTCATTTTCTTTTTCTTACTGTTTCCTCATTTTTCCTTCAGAACCCCCCAGTTCAGTCTTGCTCATTTTCTTTTATACACGCCCCCTTGTCGATTCCACTTCCCCTACAAATAGATAATACAAGGACATCTGTCTTGGAAGATGAAACGCTAACCGATTTTTCATTATCAGTCTGTTTCTCTTAATGGATTCATAACTGAAGCGTTAACATGTGAGGAAGAACAACAACCCTCCAATCAATACTTGATCCAATGGTTCAGATCCCATCGTGGATTTCACTCATCGCTATTTCGACATTCTCAGTGTCGAGATGTACATGTATTCGGAACCCCCGATTCTCCGATCCCCGATGTGCTCCTTTCCCAAGCTTTAGCCCTTTCCGGCTACACAATGGTCCATGTGACTAGCTATCATGTGACTGCCACCATACCTCTCGTCGGGGTTTCGGGCTTTACGCTATCGAGAGTCACTGTCCTCTCGAATCCCCAATTTTTGATGAGCCCTTTTCTCCACGCACTGGCCCTCCGGGTCCACATGACCATCACTCCATGACCACAATCTTACCCCATCGGGGTTACGGGGTTTGTGATGCCTCTATGCATACAACCACGGGATTCCCGATCGTCCAAATACCGACGCTCCATTATGCTGACAGATGGCCTCCACTATGCCTCCATCCTTCTGCTCTGCTGTGCTGACAGCTGGCCCCCACTCATCGAAGTTTCACGGATTGTGATTATGACTTGCACAAAACTCTTGTCAATGGGATCCCTGATTTCCCGATGAACAAAATGCCGACAATGCCTTGATCTTCGACACCTATCCCTTAGATGAACGGTCCCGATCCCTCCGGTATTTTGAGACTTTCGATGTCAAGTGACTTTGTCATTTCAAAGTCCCGATCGCTGATGCCTCTGCTGACATCACACGTGGTTTGACACGTGTTAGATCCTGCCACGTGTCACTCTGATTTGTGACTTACATGTGCCTGAAGTGTTGAATCTGCCTGACACCTGTCGTTCCCTGGTTGTGCCACGTGTCCCTTGCTGACATGGTCTGCTGTCGTGAGTTGGATCAACAGTTCAGAGCACTTCTTATCCAACGATTGTGATTACATCGCGAAATCGCATATCGCGATTTCAGGGTTTTCATTGTCATTGTTCACGAGACTTGTGAAACTCTGATTCCCGATTCTCCGATGAGAAAAATCAACAGTCCATATCTCAAGCTTGATTTAACGGCTGCGATCAAATCGCGAAATCGCATATCGCGATTTTGGGGTTTTTGTTGTCGAGTGAATTGGACATTTCAAAGTCCCGATCCCTGATTCTCCGGTGGCTTATCTCTCTTGCAGCTTCTATAAATCTGACGGCTGTCGGCCTTTCAGAAAATTTGAATGGAATCCAACGATCACTGACTCTTCTTCTCCCGATTATTGTTGCGCTGCTATTCATTGCTATTGTCATCACTGCAACCATAACTGTACTTTCCATCAATGACAAGTATACACTGATTTGCTGTCTGTTAACTGAATTTTCCAATAATCTCCCCCTTTGGCATTGATGGCAACACTTGCATTAAGACTCAACTCTCCTCTGCATTCGGCCAATCAGGCTTGAATCTGTTCCCGAAACATTTCGAACTCGGCTCCTTTCTCCCCCTTTGACATCAATGTCAAAGAAGAAGCATTCTTCCACTGATCTTGTTGCAGAACATACTCCCCCTGTCATCTATCAGCATTTAGGAAATTTACCGGATATTCAATAAACACTCCCCACGACCAGGTGCACATATTAGACACAAGAGTTTGTAACCCCCAACTTTTGACGAAGATATCCAAAAGAGGTCGCAGCTAATGGTTTAGTGAAAATATCAACAATTTGTTCTGTAGAGGGTATATAGTTCAGTTGAACAATTCTGTTTGATACTTGTTCTCTGAGAAAATGATACTTTATAGGA
>JZKD02S1305860.1:301675-319832 GCA_000966675.3 Picea glauca
TGGTTGATGATGCAGGCTGACGATAGCTTGCCGACCAGACTCACATATGGAGTAAAGGGGCCACACACGAGTTCCAGAGAGTTTGAGGGAGAGGTGTGACAGCAGCCCTACCACAGCCTATTAGCACTCCCGCCGTGGCTCGAACTGTAGGTTAACGATTACCTAGTTCGGGAGGATCCACGATGCCATGAGGGCAAACTACGACAGTCGCTCACGATTCGAACTGTAGGTTAACGATTACCTAGTTCGGGAGGATCCACGATGTCGTGAGGGCAGACTGCGACAGTCGCTCACGATTCGAACTGTAGGTTAACAATTACCTAGTTCGAGAGGATCCACGATGCCGTGAGGGCAGACTGCGACAGTCACTCACGATGATTCTAAGGGGCGCGCAATAAGGAGAGGGCCTTATTCCTTAGAGTCCTTAGTCTCCCACAAGTTTACCTGGCGGAGTGTTGACTCCAAGGGTTATAGAGTCTACCAATCCGTCAAGTCAGCAAGTGGCACCCTTGGAGCACGTGGTGCATCCTGAAGGGAACGTCGCGCAAAGAAATGAAAGTCAGCGAGTGGCACCCTTGGAGCACGTGGTGCATCCTGAAGGGCACATCGCGCAGCAGAAGCAATCGAGGCGAGTGGCACCCTTGGAGCACGTAGTGTGTCCTGAAGGGCACGTTGCATGGATGAGGATTATGAGACAACATAGATGACCCTAAGACCTTAACGCCTGATAAAATTCTTAAAACGACTCCCCTAATTAAATTGTCGCCCTGTTCAAATCAACACCTAAATTAATACATCTCTAAGTTAAATTGACAAKCCCTAAGAAAAKATTCTRCAAAAWTAAACCTAGGGCGTAAACTAAAACCCTCCTAGGTGTTAATTAAAGTCTTATTAAAAGTGAAGKGGATAAAGTAATGGGGGAATTAATTTAAGTGAAACCCATGGTCTTTAAATGATAAAGAAGGAATAAAAATTATTAAGGTGGGGGAGTATTAAAAGATAGGAATTTTAAATATATTGAAAAGATAAAAACTGCATTTATCTTTTAGGTTCAAAAATAAAAATAAAATAACAAGAGAGAATTAAATAATAAAAATTTAAGAAACTTAAGGAGTGGATTAAGGAATGATTAATGAGTAAATTAAGGAGTAAATTAAGGAATGATTAAGGAGTAAATTAAGGAGTGATTAAGGAGTAAATTAAGGAGTAATTTAAGGAGTGATTAAGGAATAAATTAAAGAGTAATTTAAGGAGTGATTAAGGAATAAATTAAGGAGTAATTTATGGAGTGATTAAGNAGTAAGTTAAGGAGAAATTTAAGGAGTGATTTTTGAGTAAGTGAGGGAATTGAGTCTTTTAAATATTAAAAAGAAATTAATTTTGGAGAACCAGAGGCATGTGTGACACTTGGATGGTGGAGACTGTTTAGAGGGTTAGTCATTAAAAATTAATTAATTAATGATTTAAGAAAGAAGGTGGGTTTCAAATTCTATAAAAGGAGGGGAAAGGAAGAAAGAAGGGAAAGGGTTAGCGTAACGTTACGCTGCCGAGTTGTGGCTTGACGGGTTGCTTGTGAGGAGTTGGGTATATCTCAGCTGTGTTGGAGTGGTAGCTCAGTCGTTGAGGTGAGCTGAGACGCTAGTCTATCTCTGGTTCTTGTGTGGCCCCTTTGCGGCTCGGGGGGCTAAGGGGGAAGCAGAGTACCCCTAGCATTGGCTGGGAGGGACCGGTGAGCTTTCTACGGTCGGCAAGCGGGTCACGGCACGGAGCGCGGGACACGGCACGGAGCGCAGGACATATTCCAACGCAACGTAAGGCCAAGGTACGATTTTTATTGGTAAAGTAGAAAGCGTTTTATACTCAGCAAATTATTGTTATTGGTGATAATATGATGAGATTGTTTGGCATTATATTTTGCAACTTCGTTCAGCAATGATATTGTAGATCTTGTTTATATTTTGATCATGGGTCACTTTAGTTATGATGTCATGTGTTTTTGCATTGATATGAATTATGTGATATTGTTAATTTCCTATTTCTTGGTGTGAAAAAAAAAAAAAAAAATCCCTATTGTACTTCGCTATTCATAGACATAACGAAGGGGTCGTTACAACGTGTCACTCTGATTCGTGACTTACATGTGCCTGAAGTGTTGAATCTTCCTGACACCTGTCATTCTCTAGTTGTACCACGTGTCCCTTGCTGATGTGGTCTGCTGTCATGAGTTGGATCAACAGTTCAGAGCACTTCTTATCCAACGGTTGTGATTACATCGCGAAATTGCATATCGTGATTTCATGGTTTTCGTTGTCATTGTTCACGAGACTCGTGAAACTCTGATTCTCGATTCTCCGATGAGAAAAATCAACGGTCCATATCTCAAGCTTGCTTTAACGGCTTTGATCAAATCGCGAAATCACATATCGTGATTTCAGGGTTTTTTTTGTCGAGTGAATTGGACATTTCAAAGTCTCGATCCCTGATTCTCCGGTGGCTTATCTCTCTCGCATCTTCTACAGATCTGACGACTGTCGGCCTTTCAAAAAATTTGAATGGAATCCAACGATCACTGACTCTTCTTCTCTTGATTATTGTTTCGCTACAATTCATTGCTATTGTCATCACTGCAACCACAACTGTACTTGCCATCAATGACAAGTATACGCTGATTTGTTGTATGTTAACTGAATTTTCCAACACTCTGTACACACGCGCAATGCCCACTTGGCAGAGCTCTCACATAATCCTTAGTGATTCTGTCTTCAACTGTGTTCTCACCCACACAGCCTCACCTCCTAAGGTGTTCAGTAACCTCCAAGGTCTTCCTTCTCCTGAGTTGTTGATCTCAGTCCTGTGCATCAGGACGTTTTCGTCTGACTCCTCAAAGTACAGAATTGCATCCTCTATGCATGTCCCTCAGAACCCTCAGCGTTCTGTCACACCCTCCTGATATGAAGCCTCAAAGACCTCTCAAGCCTGAAATCACACAAATTCCTTGCAAATGCTTCACAAACATACATTCATAGCATATACATGGAACACCTACAGACATCCATCCAATCACATAGAAAATGCAGGAAAAACTGCTCTGTTTATATTAATAAATAGAAAATGCCTGTAATTACAATAGTGTTCCTGAGCTTTCTCTGGCTCTTCTCCTACAACCTCATCTCTCCCCAAAATGAGATCTCTCTAATCTCTTTTACCTGAGGGGCTCTTAGTGCTTCCCTCCAAGATTTACCTACCCTAATCAATTACAATAAATGGTTGTCTAGTCCAGCATCTGGATCTAGATCTTCAGCCGATCTACAATAAAGGCCGATCCTATATAACGCCTGCATATAGCATGGCTTTCCTGGCTCACCAGCCTAGACATTTAATTACATTCAATTATAAATATTAAATGAGGTTGCACCTCTCTTCAACCTTTGAGTGTGTGTGCGCTGACGTGGCTGGTTGGCTGGCTGCGTGGAGAGATGCTCCTGCATCATACTCCACAGATACAAAAATCATGAGCTCCTGCTCATGAGCTTCCCCTGTAGCTGTTGGAAATCCTCCTGGATCCCAAATCAGTCTTTGGAGCTTTCCATCTGCTCCATCTTCCTGTTGTTGTTGCTGCTGCTGCTTTTGTTGCACTGCTGCTACTACCTCTTCCTTCTGCCCAACTTCTCCCTGCTGGCAGTGTCTGCTAACTTCAACATCATCCTTCTGATCTCCTCTATTTCTTTGTCCAGCTGCTCCAGTGGCTGGCTCTGTTGTTGTAGTCTCCTTAGCTGCAAAAAATTTTGACACATGAGAAGATCACCATGATCTCCCATGCCTTCCTCCTTACCTGTTTCCAACTTTACCTATTGGATGTGCACGCCCTGCACTTTTACCCTCTCTTCCAGGGCTTCAAATTGATCCCACAGATCAGCAAAGCAAATGTTGTCTGCCTCTTCTTCCTCTTCTTCTGCAACCTCCTCTGTTGCATTCTATTCAGCTTCATGGCTGAAAATATTGAGCCATTCCTCCGAATGCTCGTCTTCTTCTTCTTCATCTTCTGCTTCTTCATCAGTCTGAACCGACTGTTCTGTTGTTGCACCATCTGCAACACAAATTTATGCCTCCTCCTGGGTACATGGTAGGAGTACTCCAATTCCCCCAATCATCAGAATACCATTCTGATCTTCCTCCTTTGTCAGCTGCACCTGCTGATCCAAATTCACCTTTGAATTTATGAGACCCTCAAACAGTCTCATTTGCTCTATCAGCTCCTCTGGCTCATCTAAATTCATCTGCTCATCCCTACCCACCTGGCAATATGGGATGCTTCCGCTGCTTCCCTGGTAGATTATGAGATCAACCGATCCCATCTTCATCAGCAACCCTTGCTGAATTGAACCCTTCTTTGAGTCCATGAGACTTTCAGACAGTCTCAAATTCTCATCTCTGCCCATCTGGCAGTTTAATATGCTTTTGTTGCCCTCCTCGTAGTCTTCGAGATCCCTCAGCAATCTCTCATCATTTCCTTCCTGGCAAATTGAAATTCCTCGACTGTCCTCCTGACAGTCTGCGAGATCCTCAACTGATCTCAACTCGTTTCCCTCTTGGCAATCTAGAATTTTTTCTTCTCTACCCTCCTGGCAGCGCTTGAGATCCTCCGATGATCCCAATTCATTCTCCTCATCATCAAGACCTCTCCCAGTGTCTGACCCACAGTGACAAATCATCTTTTCTTCTATGGCCTTGAGGTTTTCAGCATACCTCAACCATTTCCTTAACAATCTCAGTTGTTTTCTAGCCATCAGCTCCCTGACTGTCCATTTCACCTTTGGCGTCTTCATGGGCCATTCATATACCCATCTCAGCTTGGCTTTCTTTTCCTACCTCATCTGCAGTTCCAGCTTCTCTATGTCTTCTTTTAATTCATAGAGCTTTCTAGTCTCTTCTTCATCCCATTCAACAAGCTTTTATGCCTTTCTCTTCTTTCTATGGCCTTCAGTGGCCATCTTGCTGTCCCTGTCTGCCTCCCTGACAGATCTGTTGTTGTCACTCTGCATCTTGAGTGTTTCCAGCTTCATCTTACAGTCCTCCTGACTGTCTTCTCAACTGTTGCCTACCTACAAACAATCCTCACAGAGTCCTCAGCAACTCTGTCTTCTTTCCTTCTTTCTCTGTCTGCAGTATACAAACAAAATTTCGCTCTGATACCTCTTGACGTGTATCAGAGTGCTCCTTATTTTCTTCACTCCTCTTGCCTGAAATATACAAGAAATATTCTAGCTCTGATACCACTTGATGCGTGTATCAGAGTTCTCTTTCTCTTCCTGCTTCCTTCCTGAAATATACAAGCAAGAATTCCAGCTCTGATACCACTTGACGTAGGCGAGGTCCAACCTATCAACCCCGCAGGGTCTCTTTAGCTGAACTCCTGCTCTGAGGATCGTTCAATTTCTCTCTGTTGAGCCGAAGTGGATCTTTAGATTCTGGAGTGGAATCCCTGTCAAATGCCCGATCCGCAGGTCCTTTCAAATCCCACACGGCCTCTGCACTTTTCCGTGGTAATACCTAACTCTCTATCGGGGTTCGGAGGTTTCAGAATTTTCACTGTCGAGAATCCCAGCACTCTCCAACTCCTGACCTTCGATTCTCTGATGCACCTTAGGCACTAGCCCTGCTGGCAGTGTCCCTGGTCCATATGACCGAAAGTCATAAGACCACAACCTTGTACTTCTATCGGGGTTTCACGCTCCTAAAACCCAATGCTCCCTGTCGTGCGCTAGCCCTCCTGGCTATAACTCCCAGCCAATGTGACCATCACTCCGTGTGATCGTGGTCAAACTCCCCATCGAAGTTTCGGGGTTCGCGATTTCAAAATGCACGAACTCCTTGTGCCCGGGATCTTCGATTTGTCGATCCCCGATGTACCGAGTCTCCACACACTAGCCCTCCTGGCTCCATTCTGGGTCCACATGAACATTACCCCACGATCGTGGCCTTACCTCTTGTTGCGGCTCCTCCTATCGAAATTTCATCACTTGTGATGTCAAAATTCACAAGTCCTCCAGACTCGCAATTCTCCGATTTGTGATGCGCTCCTTCACACGCTAGCCCTTCCGGCTCAGCTCTGGGCTCATGTGACCAACCTCCATGACTGCTACCTTATCCTTTTAAGGCTACGGGGTTTGCAATGTCACGATGCAAACACCTACGGGATTCCCGATCGTCCAAATCTTGATTCTCCGTTTAGTTGACAGTTGTCCTCCACCTCGGCACTGTCCTCCTCCTCTGTTGTTCTGACAGTTGGCTCCCACTACAGATCTGTCTTCCAATTGGCTCCTGACCTTTGATCTTCCACCTGTCCTTCACTGAGCACCTGGGTGGCCCCACACGCTCCTCCATCGGGATATTGCGAATCGCGACTTCGAGCTGCAAGAGTTTCTTGCCTCCAGAAACTCCGATATGCCAAACCCCGACTCCTCGGGATCCTCTGACACACGTCCTCCAAGAGAACAGTTCATATCTTGTAAAGAAATCACAGATCATGATTCCCTAATGCACAAATTCTTTGCTCCTGGGATCTCCGATATCCTGATTCCTGATTTACCAATGAAGCCTCCTGTCGAACTTTCCCCGGTAGCTCTCGATTGCTTCCACGCGTCCTCTCCAAATGGACGGTCCCAATTATGTCAGAATTCCAGGACTTCTGATGTCCTATTTCCCTCGACCTCAAGAACTCCGATCCTCCGAATGTCGATATCCCGATCCTTCGATGGATTCCTGCCACCTGTCCACCAAACGGATGGTCCAAATTATGTCAGAGTTTCCGACCTGGATTTTCCCCGATCTCTTGTCAACGGGAATGTTGATTTCCCGATGTGCCTAAACACCGATGGTGCTGGATCTCTGCCATGTGTCCCTCTACCAACGGATGGTCCAGATCCCGTCAAGATTTCACAACTTGCACTGCCCCAACTCACACGACCTCGAGATCTCCGATTTCCTGATGGCCAATATCCTGATGACTAAACCTCATGCGGCTTCCACAGATCCGACGGCTGTCGAGTATCTGTCTCAGATCTGACGACTCGGACCTGTTCCCCTTGTGCACTCCTCCTCTAGAGGTTAATCTTCGCACAATTCCTCCCGATCCGACGGCTGACGGGATTTCTTCTCTAGATCTGATGGCTCAGATCATCTGTCCAGTGCGCTCTCCTGTGCACCTTCCTGGACATGGAAATCCAATGGTCCAGATCTATTCTCTTCAGGCTGATATGATGGCTACTGTTGCTCCTACTGAGCTCCCGCACGCTTTCTTTTCAGACTAGGAAGAATTTCTGAATTTCCAAAGGCCTCGACCTTTGTCGGTTTCCTCTACGAACTCCTCTTCCCTGAGTCTCGCCAATGCGCTAGAAAATGTTGTTCTTCCTAAGATTCTTCAAACACTAAGACCCTTTATGGGATTTTTTCCTTCTTCTCCCTCAGATGGAAAATGAAATGGATGCCCTCCTGGATATCCTTCACTCTAGCAACCTCTGGATGAGTGCTTCTAGTTATTCAGCAACCCATTGAAGATCCCTCTCTAGACTCTTCTTCACTCCCAGAACTCAAAGAGTTCCCTTCTTCTTCCTGTGCCTACCTACACAAGGCCTCGATGCCCTTCTGGCAGAGTACCCTTTCCATAGAATGTTCACCAGTTCTGTCTCCTTTATCCTATGCCTCTATGCACTTGCTCGATGCCCTTCTGGCAGAGCTCTCAGAATCCTGAATGATTATGTCTTCTAAACTCACAGCAGAGTTCTTCTTCTGTGCACCTATGCACTTGCTCAATGCCCACTTGGCAGAGCTTCCCAAAATCCTCAATGATTCTACTTCCTTTGAACTCTCAATAGAGATCCTTCCTTTGTGCACCTTTGTACACATGCTCAATACCCACTTGGCAGATCTCTCACAGAATCCTCAGTGATTCTATATTCAACTGTGTTCCCACCCACACAGCCTCACCTCCTAAGGTGTTTAGTAACCTCCAAGGTCTTCCTTCTCCTGAGTTGTTGATCTCAGTCCTGTGCATCAGCACATATTCATCTGACTCCTCAGAGTACAGAATTGGATCCTCTGTGCATGGCCCTCATAACCCTCAGTGTTCTGTCACACCCTCCTGGTATGAAGCCTCAAATACCTCTCAAGCCTGAAATCACACAAACTCCCTGCAAATGCTTCACAAACATACATTCACAGCATATATATGGAACACCTACAGACATCCATCCAATCACACAGAAAATGCAGGAAAAGCTGCTCTATTTATATTAATAAATGGCAAATCCCTGTAATTACAATAGTGTTCCTAAGCTTTCTCTGGCTCTTCTCCTACAACCTCATCTCTCCCCAAAATGAGATCTCTCTAATCTCTTTTACCTGAGGGGATCTTAGCGCTTCCCTCCAGGATTTACCTACCCTAATCAATTACAATAAATGGTTGTCTAGTCTAGCATCTGGATCTAGATCTTCAACCAATCTACAATAAAGGCCGATCCTATCTAACACTTGCATATAGCATGGCTTTCCTGGCTCACTAGCATAGACATTTAATTACATTCAATTACAAATATTAAATGAGGTTGTGCCTCTCTTCAACCTTTGAGTGCGTGCACGCTGACGTGGCTGGCTGGCTGGCTACGTGGAGAGATGCTCCTGCATCAGCAAGATCAACCCGATGATGTTGAACAAGAGAGAGTGGCAATACCAGCAACGCAACAATGATCGCATGGCAAGATCAGAAGTGTAAAATCCAGGATTCAATGAAGCAATTCATGACAAGAATGATGAAATCCCGAAATGTGAAAGATCAAAGCATGTCAAAGACTCCATTTCAGAGTTTTTCAAACCGAGAAATTGGAGTTTCGGATACTGGGAGTTGGAGGAGTCAAGAGTTGAGACTCTTCATCACAAGAGTCCCAAAGTCATGAAATGTGAAATGCCAAAATCCTGAAACAGGCACATCAACAAAGGTTTCGGATACCGGTAGTTGGAGGAGTCAAGAGTCGAGACTCTTCATCACAGGAGTTTTGAAATTACCAAATGTGAAACGCTAAAATCCCGAAACAGGCACATCAACGAAGATTTCGGATACTGGGAGTTGGAGGAGTCAAGAGTCGAGACTCTTCATCATAGGAGTCCCAAAGTCGCGAAATGTGAAATGCCAAAATCTCGAATCAGGCACAATGAAGGCTTATGAATTTGTGAAATGATCTTGGCTGTTGAATCCTAGCCGTTGGATCGAGGTTTTATCTGGACCATTGATCAAGCACGACGAAGGCTCGTGAAGTTTCTAAATCACAATTCAAAGTGAAACGTGGTAGCCACTCGGGTCACGACATGTCATCGAGTGATGCAAGAGTGACCTCACTCTGAGAGTTTTTCTTCGGTAGTTTTAGCTTCATCACTCCCCCAATGTCTTGAAGGCTGATGTCCCGAGGCAGAGGATAGTCACTCGATCACCACGGATCATGGACCATTTATTTGGAGAGAAAAGTGCTTGTTTGATTGGAGAGTGGTCATATCTCATGGTCACATTGTCGAGAGCTGGAGAGTAGAGCTATAGAAGCCAAGATCTATTTTGGAACTCGTGACATGGAGAGTCGAGACGACTCATCACAGAATCCCCGAAATGCGAAAGTGTGAAATATGTTTTTGAATAAGGCTAAGGTCACAACCATTGGTCAGATCTACAGAAGACGGAGGAAGGAGCTAGTGCAACCAAGCTCCATTTCGAGGATCATGACTTGGAGTGTTGAAACACTTCACCACAGGAATGTTGAAATGCCAAAATGACGAAATGCGAAAATTACCTTTTGGTGCAAGTTTCAGATACCAGGAGTTGGAAGTGACAAGGATGCTCACGACAAGAATGCCGAAACAGTGAAATGAGAAACGTCGAAATACGTTGATCTGACTCTATTTCGAAGTTTCAGATACCGGGAGTTGGAGGTGTCAAGGACACTCACGACAGAGTCCCCGAAATGCAAAAATGAGAAATGCGTGTTCATAATTGGCCCCTAGTCATAACCTATGGTCACATCGACGAAGGTTCAAGGGAGGAGCTAGCACAAAGCTAATCTCCATTTTGGAGATCATGACTTGGACAGTTGAGATGCCTCACAACAGGAATGGTCAAAATGCAAATCGCAAAAGCGCCTTCTGAACAGGCGTGTGGTCACCGCTTGAGGCCACATGTGAAAGGAAAGGTGAATGGTGCCAAAGGCATAAGGCTCAAGAGGTTCATAGTGTAACTGCCAGAAACCACTGACTGTTTCTGCACAGAAAACTAAAAGAGTCCTCAGTGTGATTGACAGATAGAAGAGCATTGAAGCCTGTAACTGCAATAGAGAGGATGAGCTCGACTATGATAGAGAAGAAGAAGAGTCTTGACTGCTAGACAGGATAAGGAATCTCATCATAACAACCGGTGATGATGAACACATGGGTATAACCGCCAAAGAAGCTGACGAATTGCCATGATGATCAGGAAGAGGACTTGACATGAGGAGAACATGCAGAACAGAGAGAGTGTGTTGACACTCGAGGGAGTGAATCCATGGCAATGTGGAGTGGCAGTGAATATCCTGGTTCGGAGAACCATGGCACGGTGAATATCATGCATAGGCACTGTGCATGGAGGACGAAGAAGGCGCATAGATAATATAAATACCCAGAACAGAGAAGAGATGGTGGTTTTTGTTGAGAGTGATTTAGGCGTGTAGAAGGAGACAGTGTGCAGCAACTGAAATACACAGAAGAGGAATGGTGCATGGAATGGACATGGCGCATAGAGAATAAAAGGTAGAAAAACAGAAAGTGTAAGGAAAGTGTGCAGAAAGACACTGATGCAGGCAAAGTAGGGCAATGTAGCAGAACAGTGGTGAGACAGAAAAACCATTGCTAAACATTATTTCATTGTAATAAGTTTCAATAGAAAATATTTATAATTAGGGTGGTTGGGAGGTGCTAGGGAGGACAATTTTCCTCAAGGGTTCAAGTAGGTGCTTGAACACAGGGAGTTGTAGCTTCCATCTGGTTGCAACTAGAGAAACTAGGGTGGCAGGGTGGTGCAAGGGAGAACATTGGTTCTCCAATATATAGGTCAGTGCTTGTGTAACTGGAAGTTGTTGCTTCCATCCAGTTGGTGCTATAACTCTTAGGAAGTAGGTGCTTCCATCCAGTTGGTGCTAGAACTCTTAGGGAGTTGGTGCTTCCTTCTAGTGGGTGCTAGAGAAACTAGGGAGTTGATTCTTCCTTTTAGTAGGTGCTATAGAAAACATAGAGTTGGTGCTCTCAACAAGTTGCAGATTGCAAAACAGAGGTTGTAGCCTCATTATGAGTTGGTGCTCATAAGTATGATAATGTACAGATTGTAAAGATTACTTATCATATAAAGAAGAAGAGGCTTTTACCCTTTATGGGTTTCCTTAGGAAATATATGTCTCTGTGTATCTTGTATGTGTGAATGATGTTGAATGTTCTATTGCTTACTTCCCTACATTATTGTGATTGTCATTGAGTGCTCTGTAAAGAGTTTAAAATAAGCATAATTTTTTAAGCATGGTAACAACTGATTCACCCCCCCCAGTTGTCCAACAATTGGTATCAGATTCGACCCCTTTTATCTAAGGGTAGATCCTAAAGCTTAAACATGACAAGTCATGAAGGGACTTCAGTCACTAAGCCTCCTTTGATTGATGGAACAAATTTTTTCTTCTGGAAGGTTAGAATGAGAACATACCTAATGGCCTTAGGTGCTGATGTTTGGGATGTAGTAGTGACTGGATACATAAAGCCTGTTTTGCTAGCTTCCAAGGATGATAAGTTAGAATTTATCTTTAATGCTAAGGGAATGAATGTTATCTTGAATGGACTTGTAGAAGTTGAGTTTGTAAAGGTGATGCATCTTCAAACTACCAAAGAAATGTGGGACAAACTCATTAGTAGCTATGAAGGAAATGAGAAAGTAAAAGATGCCAAACTTCAAACACTTAGGTTGAAGTTTGAACAACTAAAGATGAATGAATATGAAACAGTTAGCATGTTATTTTTAAGAGTTTAAGAACTTGTGAATGCCATGAAGGGTCTTGGTGAGAAGATTGAAGAATCAATTTTGGTTCAGAAGATTTTAAGATCTTTGCTTGATAAATTTAATCCAAAAGTATCTGCAATAGAAGAACTAAATGATATTAAAACTTTGTCCATTGATCAACTCCTAGTAACTCTAACTGCATATGAAATGAGAATCAACAAAGATAAATCCATTACTAGAGAATCATCTTTTAAAGCAAACAAGAATATTGATTCAGATTTAGATGATATTGAGGCAAAATTTGTGAGAAGGTTAAAGAAAGGATCGGGAAAATATCAAGGCAAGCTTCCCTTCAAATGTTTTAACTGTGGTAAGATAGGTCACTTTGCAAATAAGTGCCCACACAAGAAGAAGGACCAGAACTCAGAAGGTGAAGAGAAGTACAAATCCAAAAGATTTTATAGAAAGAAAATTTTATGTGTAGACAATGATGACGATCCTTCAGATGATGAAGACAATGACTCTTCTATTGGAAATAAACTAAATGACTTCATGCTTATGGCCAAAGAGGATTGTGATAATAAAATCACATGAAGTGAGGTTAATGAAGAAGAAGTTGTGGTTGATATGGAAGGAGAACTGATCAGTGCACTGGAAGAGATTGATAGACTCAGAATTAAGAACAAAAAGAAAAAACAATTGTTGATATAGTTCGAGAAAGACAGTAAACAGTCTGATGAAGAATTTGCCCTGCTAAAAGTGGAATTAGAAGAGGCAAAGAAAATCAAGGACATTTTGAAACAACAGTTATCAGAAAAGAAGGCAAGATGTAAATCTCTAGAAGAAGAAGTAGTGAAAACTAGGAAAGAGTTGGAGAAGTTTCAAGCCTTGTATCATCAGAATCTGTCAAGTATCAAAGCCTTAGAAGGATTAGCCACCATTTTGAATCAGCAAAGGAATCCAAAGCTGAAAACGGGTTTGGGTTATGAAGAGGGATCAAGTAGTGGTCATCCAAGCAACAAAGACTTCATCAAGTTTGTCAAATCTACAACTAATGATGACAACAAACCTGCAGAAACAAAGGAAGATAATCAACCGCCCAGGAGGAGTAAAGAAAAAGGTGCCAGAACTGAATCTGTAGAACAAGGAAATAATACACTCCCTACTCAAAGAAATCATCAGCATGGAAGAAATCAATTTTCTCAAAGAAGACAACCATTTTCCAGGTACAAAGATTTTTTCTATGGATATTGTTTCTACTGTTCTAACTTTGGTCACAAAGCTGTAAATTGTTCTTTAAGACTTAGACATAGCAATTAATATTTCCAAGGAACAAATATCTACCACAACAAAGAATGATATAGCCAAGTAACAAACCATCACAGATTGCAAATTGACAAATTAAGTCTAGAGACATGCAATTGAGGAGGTCAAGAAATAATAAACAGTCAATGAGTAGACAATGCCACAACAATAACTTTGAACTATTGAACAATGATATTGAATGCTATAATTGTCACAACTTTGGCCACAAAGCTGCAAACTGCCATTTGAAGAATTACAAAGCAAATCTAAGGATAAAGTTCTTAGATAGAAAGGCCAGCACACAGAAAAGGAAATATAGTGAAAAATGTGGTCTAGCACTTTCAACTCAAAAACAAAGGCCTCTAGGAATATAGACAATGGATGTTCCAAACACATGACTGGAGACAAGGATAAGCTTTTGTCCATAAGTAAAAGAAAAACAGGAAATGTGATCCTTGAAAATGATGAATAGGTAAAATCAAGGATAGAGGGATGGTGAGTTTGAGTAATGACAAAGGAGATGCCCAGTACGTTTTGCTTGTGGATGGTCTAAAACATAATTTTCTCATTACAAGTCAAAAGTGCGACAGAGACAGTGAAGAGGTGTTCACGTCCAAAGAGTGTAAGGTAAATGTAAACTCAGGACAAGTGGTGAATAAAGGCATAAGGACAATTAATGATGTTGATATTGAATCCTCCCCTGCAAGTAAAGAAGAAGACACAAATACAATAAAAGAATGTTCAGCTAGCATCAATCCCATGAAAGAAGTAGAAGAAGAATCGTGTCATAAGATGGAAGCTGAAGTTTTGAAGGTTGAGAAGTCAAACACCCAAAGCAAGTTCTTAAACAACTCCATGACCATGGATAATCTCTTGGATAGTTAGAGATCACCAAATGACAAATCTGGTATTGGATACAACAAGGAAGAAATCAGTACTCCTATGAAACCTGATACAGGTCCTTCGTCTGTGAAAAAGAGAAGTAGGTATGAGAGTGGTTGTAGCGGTTTTTTCTTGTGATTTAATATGGTCATAAAAGACTTGGATTGTATGCATCATGGAAGAAAAATGAAATTGCGGTAATAGAGATCAATGAGAATCAATGGGGAGATCCAAGGGTTATTTAAAAAGTACAAGATACAATTGCGCGCTCAAGTAGGACAACGAAATTCGCAGCAGCAACATTCTGATGTACAAAATTATATACATGACATTCTGTAGAGATAACAAGAGGAAAGACCTTGTCAGGGAAAGCTAATATTTTTAGAAACAAAGGAGGAGAACAATCAGAAGCATAGAGAGAACAGTGACAGGGGGAGTTATCCAGTTATGACAATAAAAGGTTGATGAAGGAGTCCTAGTAAGAGAGGTGAGAAATATTGAGTCTGCTACAGAGGACACAGTTGAAGATGAAGAAGAACAGGTCCAAGAATCAGAAGGAAAAGACTCTGATTTAGATACAAATATTGTGCGGACCTCAAATAAGAGATTACATCCTGTGAGGGGGAGTTTGTGTTGGTTTAATATCCGATACCTCCTAAAAATTCTACAACAGCTCAAGGGGAGCATGTTTTCTTTGACATTGATGTCAAAGGGGGAGAAAAGAGTCTGGGTGCCTTTGTTGCCATCAATGCCAAAGGGGGATATTGTTGGCATGTTTTACAGGTAGTGTATTCTTGTTATTGATGGCAAGTACAACAAAGACGATGGATTAAGTACAAGAAGAATGTGCCAGGCGGGCACCAGAAGTATTTTTGGAAGACACAGAAGAGCCAGCTCATGAAGACTAGAAGAGATAGTGTAGAGGTGCACGCAGAGTGAAAGAGTGTGCTTGTCATTGATGGAAAAGATCATGACCAGCAGCGCAGGGAAAATGGCATGGAAATGGAAATTTCAACAAGTGATCATTGGATCCCATTCAGAAGCGTAAACTCCAGGAGTCAAGGAAGAATAATTCATTGATGGCAAGTTTAGCTTGATGATGATAAACAAGAGAAAGTGGCACGACCAGTAGTGCAATGATGATCGCATGGAAAGATTAGAAGCATAAACTCCAGGAGTCAAGGAAGCAATTCACGACAAGAATGATGAAATCCCGAAATGTGAAAGATCAGAGCATGTAAAAGACTCCATTTCGGAGTTTCGCAGACTAGGAAATCGGAGTTTTGGATACTAGGAGTTGGAGGAGTCAAGATTTGAGACTCTTCATCACAAGAGTCCTGATGTCACGAAATGCAAAACGCCAAAATCCTGAAACAGGCACATCAACAAAGGTTTCGTATACCATGAGTTGGAGGAGTCAAGAGTCGAGAATCTTCATCACAGGAGTCCCAAAGTTGTGAAATCTGAAACGCCGAAATCCAGAAACAGGCACATCAATAAAGGTTTCGGATACCAGGAGTTGGAGGAGTCAAGAGTCGAGACTCTTCATCACAAGAGTCCCAAAGTTGCGAAATGTGAAATGCCAAAATCCTGAATCAGGCACAATGAAGGATCATGAATTTGTGAAATGATCCTGGCCGTTGGATTGAGGTTTGATCTGGACCATTGATCAGGCATGATGAAGGCTCGTGAAGTTTATAAATCACAATTCAGAGTGACACATGGCAGCCACTTGGGTCACAACACGTCATCGAGTGATGCAAGAGTGACCTCACTCTGGGAATTTTAGCTTCATCACTCCCCCAAAGTCTCGAAGGCTGAAGTCCTAGGGCAAAGGATAACCATCTGATAACCACAGATCATGGACCATTGATATGGAGAGTGAAGTGCTTGTTTGATTGGAGAGTGGTCATATCTCGTGGTCACATTGTCAAGAGCTGGAGAGAAGAGCTATAGAAGCCAAGCTCTATTTCGGAGCTCATGACATGGAGAGTCGAGACGACTCATCACAAAATCCCCAAAATGAGAAAGTGTAAAATACGTTTTTGAATAAGGATATGGTCACAGCCAGTGGTCACATCTGTGAAAGATGGAGGAAGGAGCTAGTGCAACCAAGCTCCATTTCAAGGATCGTGACTTGGATTGTTGAAACACTTCACCACAACAATGTCAAAATGTCAGAATGCCAAAATGCGAAAAACACCTTTTTGTGCAAGTTTCAGATACTGAGAGTTGGAAGTGTCAAGGACACTCACAACAAGAATGTTGAAATGACGAAATGCGAAATGTCGAAATACGTTGATCTGACTCTATTTCAGAGTTTCGGATATCGGGGGTTGGAGGTGTCAAGGACACTCACGAGAGAATCCATGAAACATGAAATGCAAAATGCATGTTCATAATTGGCCCCTGGTCATAACCTATGGTCACATCGAAAAAGGCTCAAGGGAGGAGCTAGCATGAAGCTAATCTCCATTTCAGAGATCGCAACTTGGAGAGTCGAGATTCCTCACAACAGGAATGGTCGAAATGTGAATCACGAAAGCACCTTCTGAACAGGCGTGTGGTCACCGCCTGAGGCCACATGTGAAAGGAAAGGTGAAAGGTGCCAAATGCATAAGGCTCAATAGGTTCATAGAGTAACTGCCAGAAACCACTGACTGTTTCTGCACAGAAAACTCAAAGAGGCATCAATGTGATTACCAAAGGAGCTAAATAGTCTCAAGGCATCTGCCAGTGGAACGAAGAATGTTCATAGAGACGATTGATAGATGGAAGAGCATTGAAGCCTATAACTGCAACAAAGAGGATGAGATCGATTATGTTAGAGAAGATGAAGAGTCTCGACTACTAGATAGGCTAAGGAATCTCAGCATAACACCTGGTGATGATGAATGCATGCTTATAACCGCCAGAGAAGCTGAGGAATTGCCATCATGATCAGGAAGAGGACTTGACATGAGGAGAACATGCAGAATAGAGAGAGTGTGTTGATGCTCGAGGGAGTGAAGTTGTGGAAATGTGGAGTGGCAGTGAATATCTCGATGCAGAGAACCATGGCATGGTGAAGAGCATGAAGAGGCACTATGCATGGAGGACGAAGAAGGTGCACAGATAATATAAATACCCAGAACAAAGAAGAGATGGTGACTGTTGTTGAGAGTGATTTAGGCGTGTAGAAGGAGGCAGTGTGCAGCAGCTGAAATACATAGAAGAGGAATGGTGCATGGAATGGACATGGCGCAGAGAGCATAAAAGGCAGAAAAACAGAAAGCGTAAGGAGAGTGTGCAGGAAGACACTGATGCAGGAAGAGTAGGGTTGTGTAGCAGAATAGTGATGAGACAGGTAAGCCATTGATAAACATTATTTCACTGTAATAAGTTTCAGTAGAAAATATTTATAATTATGGTGGTTGGGAGGTGTTAGGGAGGACAGTTGTCCTCAGAGGTTCAAGTGGGTGCTTGAAGACAGGGAGTTGTAGCTTCTGTCTGGTTGCAGCCAGAGAAACTAGGGTGGCAGGGTGGTGCAAGGGAGAACATTGGTTCTCTGATATACAGGTCGGTGCTTGTGTAAATGGAAGTTGGTTCTTCCATCCAGTTGGTGCTAGTCTTAGGAAGTTGGTGCTTCCATCCAGTTGGTGTTGGAACTCTTAGGAAGTTGGTGCTTCCTTCTAGTGGGTGCTAGAGAAACTAGGGAGTCGGTGCTTCCTTCTAGTAGGTGCTAGAGAAAACAGAGAGTTGGTGCTCTCAGCAAGTTACAGCTTGCAAAACAGAGGTTGGTGCTCATAAGTATGATAATTTATAGAATGTAAATATTACTTATCATATAAAGAAGAAGAGGTTTTTACCCTTTATGGGTTTCCTCAGGAAATATATGTCTCTATGTATCTCATATGTGTGAATGATGTTGAATGT
>JZKD02S1305860.1:347475-378176 GCA_000966675.3 Picea glauca
AGTCATGTGAGACTAAAGTAAAGTTTGATGAAAATGATAGTCTCTTGTTGTTAAAGTTAAGGAAGGTTTGTAGGTATGTGATCATATACACCAGGTCTATTACAAAGTTACAAATCAGATTTGGATGATGAAATTGATGAGGAATTTTGGTTGAGGTACATGTTGGGTACATGGTTGAGACAAGTAGTTGATTAGTTGGCACATACATTAGGTGTATAGTTGATGATGTTGGTACATCTTGATGAGTCATAGTTGATGAGTAGTTGATACATAATTGGTACATACTTGGTACATGGTTGGAGGCACTTTTTATTAATATTGTTGACACATGGTTTATGGATGATGTAACATACTTGTCTTGGTATATTATTAGAAGCACATATTGATCTTGGTGATGATTATGAGTTGTTGTGTTATGCTTGGTTGATGCACATCTTTGAGAGTTGTCTTGGTGATTAGATATTATTTGGTTGATAAGAGTGATGAGACAGGTTGTTGTGATATGTTGTTTGGACAGGTTGTTCTGACAGGTTATTTGTACAGGTTTGGTGCATGGTTGATGCACTTGTTCATGGTATAGGTTGGCGCATGGTTGATGCACTTGTTTATGGTATAGATTGATTATAGCTTGTTTGGTACAGGTTGGTGCATGGTTGATGCACTTGTTTATGGTACAAGTTGATTACAGGTTGAGGTACAGGTTGATGCATGGTTGATGCATGGTTGATGCATGGTTCAGGTTATTGGTATAGGTTGATTGGTGCAGGCTGATTGGTACATGTTTACAATAGTATATCTCATAGTGATAGTGTGACAGTGGTTCCATCATTCTACTTCTATGTCAGAGTGGTTGGACGGGGCATGGACAGTTAGTTGTAGCCACCTTTTGGTTGTAGCCAAAGAACATAGGGGGTTGTAGCGGCCTTCTGGTTGTATCTAGAGAATTGGAAAGTTGGAGATTCCCTTAGTTTGTAGCCTAAGAAACTAGGGGGTTGTATCCTCCCTCTAGTTGTAGCCAGAGAATTGGAGAGTTGGAGCTTCCTTCAGGTTGTAGCCTAAGAAACTAGGGGGTTGGAGCCTCCTTCTAGTTGTAGTTGGAAAACAAAGGAATTTGGTGCTTCCAATGAATGTAATTCTTAACACATATAAGAAAAAGCATTATGTGGTTTTCTCCCACTTTGGTTTTCCACGTAAAAACATTGGTGTACTGTGTATGTGTATGATTTCACATTTTTTCATTGTTTATTTACTTTGCAACTATTGGATGATAATGCTACATTGATATAACACTTGCATTTTGTGGTTAAAAAGGATCATTGCTCTATTACTAGTTCACCCCCCCTCTCAGTAATACAACAATTAGTATCAGATTCGGTTCCTTCAAGAATAAGTTTAACCACTTAAAGGTAGATCATGGAGAGAAACAATATGTATAAACATGGAATACCATAGTTTGATGGAAAAAAGTATGCATTCTGGAGCAAAAGGATGAAAACATATATACAGGCACATGGATTTGAAATTTGGCAATCTATAGTAGATGGATACAAAGAACTAGCAGTTCCGCCAACAAGTGAAAGAACAATAAAACTGGGTCAAAATAATTTCAAAGCCACAAATGCACTTTTGAATGGTCTTGGTTAATCGTTATACACCAAATTTATGCATTTTAAATACGTTAAAGATATTTGGGACAAACTTTAAAATATTTTTGAAGGAGATTCAAAAGTCAAAGAAGCAAAGCTTCAAACTTACTGAGGTCAATTCAAACAACTAAAGATGAAGGAAGATGAGAATATTGCAGCTTACTTCTTACGCTTCGATGAAATAGTAAATGAAATCATAGGATCAGGAGAAGAAATTAAATAATATGTAATTGTTCAAAAGGTACTAAGATCTCTTCCTATGAGATTTGATCCTAAGATATCAACACTAGAAGAAAGAGAAGATCTAGAATCAATATGATCTGGATTTTATGAGCAGAACGAAATGACTACAGATTATTAACAGGTGCTTAACACAAAATAACAGAGATACAATGAAACTGGTTTTCTATTCAATAAGGAAATAAGCTGAAACTGTAAAATGCAGTGGAAACAAGCTTGTTGGAATGATGGTGGCTTATCTCTGAGAAGAGATGTGACGATTGCGTTCATTTGCAAGAAGATGATTACAATGAGGCTCTGAAAGCCTTTTTACAATAAACAGGAATGCCAAAAACCCTAGACATCCAAAAAACTAACCCTAGGAGATGAAGTGTCAAAAGTCATGTGGGCCCTGTTTGGGTAAGTTAGTGCATTAACTTCCCGAGGTCATAAGTTTTGCATACGATCTACGTTCTAGGCATATGATAGCCCATTGGAAAGGTATCATCAAGGAGATTCATTTTGGGTCCGGAATCATGCTGTAGGCATTCATTGAGAAGCTCAACCCTGAAAATCCTTCATTTAGGCCCTCAAAAAGGCCTCAGAAGTTAAAAACTGCTAAAAATAGTAAATTGCCAAAATTGCCAGAAAATTGTTTTGAGCTAGTTGGAGAAGGTGGGTGGCCATCGATATCCACCTTGATCAATCCTCCCTTAGGAAGAAATGGTCTCCATTGTGTTGAGTGAACAGGGGAGAGGAAAAAGCATTTGTTGAGTCTGAATCTTGGTGAGTTGCTTGCCTTGCTGGAGACGTCGCACTGCTCAGTTTGTGGAAGTCTATCACCAACCTGTTGAGGTTGTTAAACAAGTCAAGTTCTATGAAAGGAAAATGTGCATAAGGAATCTTTGCACTTTGTTGCAACCTTGTCGACCTTCTTCTGTTGGATAGAAGGTGCTTGGGGCGAGGCTGTAGCGGTTGCAATGTCCTTTTGTTCCCCTTTTGAACAGATTGTGAAGAAGCTGAATTTTGCAGTATGGCATACTATCTTAAGACACTTTTTAGGTGGAACAATAGTCAGAACTACCTCTGGTATTTTGTAGAGATGTCCCCTCAAAGTAACAATGACACTACAGGGTCGAGACTCATAAATAGCATGGCTCTTCCACATATATGGTTGGCCGAAGAGAACATCACAAACATCCAGTGGGGAAACATCACATAATACCTCATCCTTGAAGGGTTGGATGTCATATGACAATCGACACTATTGGCTGACACAAAGATCTCATCCTTGGCGAAGCCAACCGATGTTGTATGGCTATGGGTGTGGTGTTGCCAACAATCCCAAATGTTTGACGACCTCTGCTGAGATGAGGTTCTTCTGGCTTCCACTATCAACAATAAAATGCAGCGGGGTCCCCTTCACCCACATCTGTGAATGAAAAATGTGCTCCCCCTCTTCAGGATCCATTGGTTCTTTTGGTTGAATTGTTGCGATTGCGACAATGGCAGTGGGGTCCACGTCAATGATCTGTCCTTTACCAGTATTTTCATAATCAGGGTCCGGCTCTGTCTTTGATCTTGACCACTAATGACTGTTTTGAGAGACATTCATCAGTATTATGCCAAGGGATTTTGTGGAAATTGCACCATTTCCCGGTGTCCTTCTTTGTCTTCCCGTGATCTTTCTTTTCCTGTGTTTTGGACTGGTTTTCGGGATACTATTTGTTAGGGCCATCTTTTTCATACTTTTGTTGTTGCGGATTTGCAGACCCGAACTCCCATTTGTTCTAGTGCTTAAATTTCTGCTCGATTTTAACAACATATCGATAAGCAACATTGAGTGATGAGATGTCCAAAAAATCCATTTCATTCTGGATGTATCTGTGTAGTGCCCCACGGTATTTCAGAACCAAATTCTGCTCGAAATCTTTGATACCCAGCTTGGTATGCAAGGTATGGAAGGTATTGGTGAACTCTAGAACTGCTTGGCCCCTCTCTTGCCGCAGTGTGGTCCACCTCATGTATCGGTCCTCATAGTTGCCAACAGGGTAATAATGTTCCTTTACCACATCCACAAAAAAATCCCAAGTGGGATTGGCCCCATATATTCCAAACTTCTCTTTGGAACTTTTCTCCCAGTAAGTTTCCCACCAATGTTTGACATGAGGGAGAGCTTTAAGGAGTGCGAAGGTGATCTTTTCTTTGTCGAAAAAATTGTGAACAGAGAAATAGCCTTCTAGCAGAGTTAACCATTTTTCTAGGGATTCTGCATCTATCTTTCCTTCAAATATAGTAATATCAAAATTAAATTGTACCTTGAAAGGCAAGGTGCCTCCAAAGTGGTCGCTTGATGAAGATGTGACTGCTGCTATCGGCAGGGGTTGAAGCATGTGGGAAAAATTCTCCATCATTTCATCCCTTTGTCATGTGAGAGATTTCTCAAGCAACAGATTGATAGAATCGTCTTCTCCATCATTTTTCTTTTCTTCTGCCATTGAGGGTTTCTTGGGTGTGTGAGAGTGATTTTCTTCAAGAGAGACAAGCTTAAGACCCAACTTGCTATACTTGGACCTCGTCGGGGACATTCACTGAAAAAAAAATGATCAAGAGCAGCCTGCTCTGATACCACTGATCCAAATTTTATGAGTAGAACGAAATGAATACAGATTATTAACAGGTGCTTAACACAAAATAATAGAGATACAGTAAAACTGGTTTTCTATTCAATAAGGAAATAAGCTGAAACTGTAAAATGCAGCGAAAACAAGCTTGCTGGAATGGTGGCGGGTTATCTCTGAGAAGAGATGTGACGGCTACAATCACTCGCAAGAAGATGATTACAATGAGGCTATGAAGGAATTTTTAAAATAAACAGCAATGGAAAAAACCCTAGACATCTAAAAACCTAACCCTAGGAGATGAAGCGCCAAAAGTCATGTAGGCCCTGTTTGGGTAAGTTAGTGCATTAACTTCCCGGGGTCGTAACTTTTGCATATGATCTTTGTTTTAGGTGTATGATAGCCCGTTAGAAAGGTATCATCGAGGATATTCATTTTGGGGCCTCAATTATGACCTAGGAAGTTATTAAGAATCTTTATCCTGAAAAACCTTCATTTAGGCCCTCAAAATGGCCTCGAAAGTTAAAAACTACTAAAAATAGTAAATTGCCAAAATTGCCAGAAAACCATTTTGAGCCAGTTGGAGAAGGTGCCTGGCCACCGATATCCACCTGGATCAATCCTCCCTCCTTAGAAAGAAATGGTATCCATTGTGTTGAGTTCCTGGGGGAGAGGAAAAAGCATTTGCTGAGTCTGAATCTTGGTGAGCTGCTTGCCTTGCTTGAGACGTCGGGTTGCTCAGTTTGTGGAAGTCTATCACAAACCTGTTGAGGCTAAGGATGTTCAAAAAGTTGAGCTATATGAGAGGACAATTTTCATAAGGAATATTTGCGCTTTTTTGCAACCTTGTCGACCTGCTTCTGTTGGATAAAAGGTGCTTGGGGCGAGGCTGTAGCAGTTGCAGTGTCCTTCTGTTCCCCTTTTGAAAAGATTGTGAAGAAGTTGAATTTTGCAGTATGGGATACTACCTTGCGGAACTTTTTAGGAGGAATAATAGTTAGAACTACCTCTGATATTCTGTAGAGATGACCCCTCAAAGTAACAATGACACTACGGGGTCAAGACTCATAAATAGCATGGAGCTTCCACATATATGGTTGGACCAAGAGAACATCACAGACATCTAGTGGGGAAATGTCACATAATACCTCATCCTTGAAGGGCTGGATGTCATATGAGAATCAACACTGTTGGCTGACACGAAGATCTCGTCCTTGGCAAAGCCACCTGATGTTGTATGGCTACGGGTGTGGTGTTGTCGACAATCCCAACTATTTGACAACCTATGCTGAGATGAGGTTCTTCTGGCGTCCGCTATCAACAACAAAATGCAGCAGGGTCCCCTTCACCCACATCTGTGAATGAAAAAGGTGCTCCCCCTCTTCAGGATCCCTTGGTTCTTCTGGTTGAATTGTTGCAGTTGTGACAATGGTAGTGGGGTCCGCGTCAATGATCTGTCCTTTACCAGTATTTTCATAATCATATTTTGAATCAGGGTTCGGCCCTTTGTCTTTGATCTCGACCACCAATGACTATTTTGAGAGACATTCATTGCTGTTGTGCTAGGGGATTTTCTGGAAATCGCACAATTTTTCGGTGTCCTTCTTTGTCTTCCCATGACCCTTATTTTCCTGTGTTTTGGACTGGTTTTTGGGAGACTGTTTGTTAGGGCCATCTTTGTCATACTTTTGTTGTTGCTGATTTGCAGATTCGAACTCCCGCTTGTTCTGGTGCTTAAATTTCTGCTCAATTTTAACAGCATATCGATAAGCAGCACCGAGTGATGAGATGTCCAGAAAATCCATTTCATTCTGAATGTATCTATGTATATCTCCATGGTATTTCAGAACTAAATGTCGCTCGGAGTCTTTGATACCCAACTTGGTGCACAAGGTATGTAAGGTGTTGGTGAAATATAGAACTGCTTGGCCCCTCTCTTGCCGCAGTGTGGTCCACCTCATGTACTGGTCCTCATAGTTGCCAATAGGGTAATATTGTTCCTTTACCGCATCCACAAAAAAAATCCCAAGTGGGATCGGCCCCATATATTCCAGACTCCTCTGTGGAACTTTGCTCCCAGTAACTTTCCCACCAATGTTTGACATGAGGGAGAGCTTTAAGGAGTGCGAAGGTGATCTTTTCTTTGTCGAAAAAATTGTGAACAAAGAAATAACATTCTAGCAGAGTTAACCATTTTTCTAGGGCTTCTACATTTATCTGTCCTTCAAATACAGGAATATCAAAATCAAATTATACCTTGAAAGGCGAGGTGCCTCCAAAGTGGTTGCTTGGTGAAGATGTCCCTACTGCTATCGGCAGACATTGAAGAATGTGGGAAAAATTCTCCATCATTTCATCCCTCTATCACTTGAGAGCTTTCGCAAGAAATAGATTGATAGGATCATCTTCTCCATCATTTTTATTTTCTTTCTCCATTGAGGGTTTCTTGAGTGTGCGAGAGAGATTGTCTTCAAAAGAGACAAGCTCGATTCCCAACTTGCTATACTCAGACCTCGTCGGGGACATGCACTGAAAAAAAAACCATCAAGAGCAGCCTGCTCTGATACCACTGATCTGGATTTTATGAGTAGAACGAAATGACTTCAGATTATTAACAGGTGTTTAACACAAAATAACAAAGATACAGTAAAACTGGTTTTCTATTCAATAAGGAAATAAGCTGAAACTGTAAAATGCAACGGAAAAAAGCTTGCTGGAATGGTGGCGGCTTATCTCTGAGAAGAGATGTGGCGGCTACACTCATTCACAAGAAGATGATTACAATGAGGCTCTAAATACCTTTTTACAATAAACAGGAATGCCAGAAACTCTAGACATCCAAAAACCTAACCCTAAGAGATGAAGTGCCAAAGGTCATGTGGACCCCATTTGGGTAAGTTAGTGCATTAACTTCCCCGGGTCGTAACTTTTGCATATGATCTCTGTTTTAGGCATATGATAGCCCGTTGGAAATGTATCATCAGGGAGATTCATTTTGGGGCCTCAATCATGTCGTAGGAAGTCATTGAGAAGCTCGATATTGAAAAACCTTCATTTAGGCCCTCAAAATGGCCCTAGTAGTTAAAAACTGCCAAAGATAGTAAACTGTCAAAATTGCCAGAAACCTGTTTTGAGCCAGTTGGAGAAGGTGGGTGTCCACCGATATCCACTTGGATCAATCCTCCCTCCTTAGGAAGCAATTTTATCCATTGCATTGAGTGCCCGGGGGAGACGAAAAAGCGTTTGCTGAGTCTGAATCTTTGTGAGTTGCTTGCCTTGCTAGAGACGTCGCGCTGCTCAGTTTGTGGAAGTATGTCACCAACCTGTTGAGACTGAGGTTGTTCAACAAGTCAAGTTGTATGAGAGGACATTGTGCATAAGAAATATTTTTGCTTTGTTGCAACCTTGTCGACCTGCTTCTGTCGGATAAAAGGTGCTTGGGGCGAGGCTGTAGTGATTGCAGTGTCCTTTTGTTCCCCTCTTGAACAGATTGTGAAGAAGCTGAATTTTGCAGTATGGGGTACTACGTCACAACACTTTTTAGGTGGAAAAATAGTCTAAACTACCTCTGGTATTCTGTAGAGATGACCCCTAAAAGTAACAATGACACTACGTGGTTGAGACTCATAAATAACATGGCGCTTCCACATATATGGCTGGCCCAAGAGAACATCATAGACATCCAGTGGGGAAGCATCACATAATACCTCATCCTTGAAGGGATGGATGTCATATGACAATCGACATTGTTGGCTGACATGGAGATCTCGTCCTTGGCGAAGCCACCCAATGTTGTATGGTTGTGAGTGTGGTGTTGTCGACAATCCCAACTGTTTGGTGACCTATGTTGAGATGTGGTTCTTCTGGCTTCCGCCATCAACAATAAAATGCAGTGGGGTCCCCTTCACCCACATCTGTGAATGAAAAAGGCTCTCCCCCTCTTCAGGATCTGTTGGTTCTTCTGGTTGAATTGTTGCAGTTGTGACAATGGCAGTGGGGTCCATATCAATGATCTGTCCTTTACCAGTATTTTCATAATCAAATTCTGAATCAGGGTTCGACTCTTTGTCTTTGATCTCAACCACTAATGACTGTTTTGAGTGACATTCATCGGGGTTGTGCCAGGGGAATTTGTGGAAATCACACCATTTTTTGGTGTCCTTCTTTGTCTTCCCGTGACCCTTCTTTTCCTGTGCTTTGGACTAGTTTTCAGGAGACAGTTTGTTAGGGCCATCTTTTTCATACTTTGGTTGTTGTGGATTTGCAGACCCGAACTCTCGTTTGTTCTGGTGCTTAAATTTCTGCTCGATTTTAGCAACATATCGATAAGCAACACCGAGTGATGAGATATCCAAAAAATACATTTCGGTCTGGATGTATCTGTGTAGATCCCCATGGTATTTCAGAACCAAATGTCACTCGGAGTCTTTGATACCCAACTTGGTGCGTAAGGTATGGAAGTTATTGGTGAACTTCAGAACTGCTTGGCCCCTCTCTTTCCTCAATGTGGTCCACCTCATGTACTGGTCCTCATAGTTTCCAACAGGGTAATACTATTCCTTTGCCGCATCCACAAAAAAAATCCCAAGTGGGATCGGCCCCATATATTCCAGAATCCTCTGTGGAAATTTTCTCCCAGTAAGTTTCCCACTAATGTTTGACATGAGGGAGAGCTTTAAGGAGTGCAAAGGTGCTCTTTTCTTTGTCGAAAAAATTGTGAACAGAGAAATAACCTTCTAGCAGAGTTAACCATTTTTCTAGGGCTTCTGCATCTATCTGTCCTTCAAATACAGGAATATCAAAATTAACTTGTACCTTAAAAGGTGAGGTGCCTCCAAAGTGGTTGCTTGATGAAGATGTGACAACTGCTATCTGCAGGCATTGAAGGATGTGGGAAAAATTCTCCATCATTTCGTCGCTCTGTCGCGTGAGAGATTTCTCAAGCAACAGATTGACAGGATCATCTTCTCTGTTGTTTTTCTTTTCTTCTACCATTCAGGGTTTCTTGGGTGTGCGAGAACAATTGTCTTCAAGAGAGACAAGCTCGAGACCCAACTTGCTATACTTGGACCTCGTCAGGGACATGCACTGAAAAAAAAAATGATCAAGAGCAGCCTGCTCTGATACCATTGATCCAAATTTTATGAGAAGAACAAAATGACTATAGATCATTAACATGTTCTTAACACAAAATAACAGAGATACAGTAAAACTGGTTTTCTATTCAATAAGGAAATAAGCTGAAACTGCAAAATGCAATGGAAACAAGCTTGTCGAAATGATGGTGGCTTATCTCTATGAAGAGATGTGACGACTACACTCGTTCGCAAGAAGATGATTACATTGAGGCTCTGAAGGAATTTTTACAATAAACAAGAATTCCAAAACCCCTAGACATCCAAAATCCTAACCCTAGGAGATGAAGCGCCATAGGTCATTTGGGCCCCGTTTGGGTAAGTTAGTGCATTAACTTCCCGGGGTCGTAACTTTTGCATACGATCTCTGTTTTAGGAGTATGATAGACCATTGGAAAGGTATTGTTGAGGAGATTCATTTTAGGGCCTCAACCATGCATTTTGAAACCATTTATAATCTTTATCTATAAAAACCTTCATTTAATCCCTCAAAATGTCCCCGGAAGTTAAAAACTACTAAAAATAGTAATTTGCCAAAATTTCCAGAAAACAGTTTTGAGACAGTTGGAGAAGGTGGGTGGCCACCGATATCCACCCGGATCAATCGTCCCTCCTTAGGAAGCAATGGTCTCCATTGCATTGAGTGCTCGGAAGAGAGGAAAAAGCATTTGTTGAGTCTGAATCTTGGTGAGCTGCTTGCCTTGCTGGAGACGTCGCGCTGCTTAGTTTGTGGAAGTCTTTCACCAACCTATTGAGGCTGAGGCTATCAACAAGTCGAGATGTATGAGAGGAAAATGTGCATAAGGAATATTTGTGCTTTGTTGCAACCTTGTCAACCTGCTTCTGTTGGATAGAAGGTGCTTAGGGTGAGGCTGTAGCGGTTACAATGTCCTTATGTTCCCCTTCTGAACAAAGTGTGAAGAAGTTGAATTTTGAAGTATGGGATACTACCTTGCAACACTTTTTAGGTGGAACAATAGTCGGAACTACCTCTAGTATTTTGTAGATATGACCCCTCAAAGTAACAATGACACTACGGGCTGGAGACTTATAAATAGCATGGCTCTTCCACATATATGGCTGGCCCAAGAAAACATCACAAAAATCCAATGGGGAAATATCACATAATACGTCATCCTTGAAGGGATAGATGTCATATGACAATCAACATTGTTGGATGACATGGAGATCTCATCCTTGGCAAAGCCACCCGATGTTGTATGGCTGCGGGTGTGGTGTTCTCGACAATCCCAACTGTTTGACGACCTCCACTGAGATGAGGTTCTTCTAGATTCTTCTATCAACAATAAAATGCAGTGGGGTCCCCTTCACCCACATCTGTGAATGAAAAAGGTGCTCCCCCTTGACAGGATCCGTTCTTTCTTCTGTTTGAATTGCTAAAGTTGCGACAATGGTAGTGGGGTCCGTATCAATGATCTGTCCTTTACCAATATTTTCATAATCAAATTCTGAATCAAGGTTCGGCTCTTTAACTTTGATCTCAGCCACCAATGACTGTTTTGAGCGACATTCATCAGTGTTGTGCCAGGGGCTTTTATGGAAATCGCACCATTTTCTGGTGTTTTCTTTGTCTTCCTATGACCCTTCGTTTCCTGTGTTTTGGACTGGTTTTCAGGAGAGTTTTTTTTAGGGCTTCCTTTGTCATACTTTGGTTGTTGTAGATTTGCAAACCCGAACTCCCGTTTGTTCTGGTGCTTAAATTTCTTCTCGATTTTAACAGCATATCGATAAGCTGCACCGGGTGATGAGATGTCCAGAAAATCCATTTCAGTCTGGATGTATTTGTGTAGAGCCCCATGGTATTTCAGAACCAAATGTCCCTCAGAGACTTTGATACACAACTTGGTGCACAAGTTATGGAAGGTATTGGTGAACTTCGGAACTGATTGGCCCCTCTCTTTCCATAGTGTGGTCCACCTCATGTACTGGTCCTCACTGTTGCCAATAGGGTAATACTGTTCTTTTACCGCATCCACAAAAAAATCCCAAGTGGGATCGACCCGATATATTCTAGACTCCTCTGTGGAACTTTGCTCCCAGTAACTTTCCCACCAATGTTTGACATTAGGGAGAGATTTAAGGAGTGCGAAGGTGATCGTTTCTTTGTCGGAAAAATTGTGAATAGAGAAATAACCTTCTAGCAAAGTTAACCATTTTTCTAGGGCTTCTGCATCTATCTGTCCTTCAAATATAGGAGTATAAAAATTAAATTGTACCTTTAAAGGAGAGGTGCCTCCAAAGTGGCCTCTTACTGAAGATGTGTCTGCTGCTATCGGCAGGCGTTGAAGGATGTGGGAAAAATTCTCCATCATTTCGTCCCTCTGTCGCGTGAGATCTTTCTGAAGAAACAGATTGATAGGATCATCTTCTCCATCATTTATCTTTTCTTCCACCATTGAGGGTTTCTTGGGTGTGCGAGAGAGATTGTCTTCAAGAGAGACAAGATCGAGACCCAACTTGAAATACTCGGACCTCGTCGGGGACATGCACTGGAAAAAAAATGATTAAGAGCAGCCTACTCTGATACCACTGATCTGGATTTTATGAGCAGAACGAAATGACTACAAATTATTAACCAGTGCTTAACACAAAATAACAGAGATACAGTAAAACTGGTTTTCTATTCAATAAGGAAATAAGCCGAAACTGTAAAATGCAGCGGAAACAAGCTTGCTGGAATGGTGGTGGCTTATCTCTGAGAAGAGATCTGACGATTGCTCTCATTTTCAAGAAGATGATTACAATGAGGCTTTGAAGGAATTTTTACAATAAACATAAATGCCAAAAATCCTAGACATCCAAAAACCTAACCCTAGGAGATGAAGCGCCAAAGGTCATGTGGGCCCCGTTTGGGTAAGTTAGTGCATTAACTTCTCGGGGTCGTAACTTTTGCATACGAACTTTGTTTTAGGCGTATGATATTCTGTTGGAAAGGTATCATCGAGGAGATTCATTTTGGGGCCTCAATCATGTAGTAGGTATTCATTGAGAAGCTCGATCTTGAAAAACCTTCATTTAGGCCCTCAAAATGGCCCCAGAATTTAAAGACTGCTAAAGATAGTAAATTGTCAAAATTGCCAGAAAGTTGCTTTGAGCCAGTTGGAGAAGGTGGATGTCCACTGATATCCACCTAGATTGATAGAACCGCACTCCTTGGAGCATGCCCGCTCCCTCAGGACGTTCTTTCTTCTCGGCCCGAAGAACTCCAAGGCTCTTCTATTTCCCTATCGGGAAATATACACCCACAGATTCTCTTCTCCTGCGTGATCCCCCTTCCTTGACTTATTGGAGGATTGGAACTCATGACTTCGCAAGTTCGTTGTTGATCACTGGAATCTCAAATCCCTGAGACCCGACGGCTTTAGTCAACCCTGACTTTCTCTAACCTTATCGGAACTTCTGTCCTTATCGTGGTTTCGCAACTCGCGATACCAAACACTTCACTTTACCGATTCCTGACTCACGATATACCAAAACTCCGACACATGCGCGAGCTGTTTCTTTGGCTCCCCGTCACTTCTATTGGGATATCGGACTTTGCAGGATCGCGAATCCGGATGTCATTGGATCGGCACTTCTCGCCACGAAACCCTGATGACTTATGCCACCTGTCCTCCACTAACCCTGACTGTGGCCCACTCAACCCTTCCGTCGGGATATCGCGATTCCGAGCGGCGAGATTTCTTTACTCTCGAAAACCCCGATACACGATCCTATGTGTATATCTAACGGTCCTCGAAACTTCGCGAAATTCTCTCGGAGGGTCTCGACCGTCTGTTCTCCCTTATGAAATCCACGAAATGAAGAAGTGTCTCTCCTCGAGACTCATTTTCCCGCTCGCCAACCTGCGACGCTTCTCTGAGACTCTCCATGATAGCTTCCCTGCACTTACCCTTCAGTGAATTCAAAGGCCTATTCCTTCTGAGATTTCCACAACTTCAGTCTTCAGAAAGAAACCTTGCACGCACTCCTTGAGGAAAATCTTCGACTACGCTTAAGTGTTGAAGGCACTCGAATCTGCACACACCTGCAACAGCAATCTTCCGATACTTTACTCAGAATCGCAACTCTGAGACTTAGCTTGGCCTGCGCACTCCTTGCACCGCACTGTGCCTAACTGCACCTTCGAGGAAACGATAACAAAAGCTATCTCTAATTGAACCCTTCTGTCAACGCGCTCCTTGCGGACAAATTCGACTGCACTCCTTGCAGGAATCCTCTGGCTCAATTAGAGAAACAATTTAAACTCATTCACTCTTCCTCTCAGACTTCAATTCAACCATGAAATCACATACACAACATATAAAAGAAAATGTATGACAGGAAGCAAATATTTATGAGCATAACATCAAATACACAGAGAATAACACAAACCATGAATTTGAATCAACGCTTTCTTCTATTAATTCAAACGCCTGTACATGGGTGTTTTTCATACATTTCTCTACATGCTTTTCTGCTCTTCCTTGATGCTTCTATATTATGCTACAATGATACAATGAGGGTGTCTATATCCATTTTTCCCTCTTGGACTCTAAGCTATCAAATCTCAAATTAAATTCCTATCTAACTGCATTAACTAAATTAAATGTCGACTATCTACCTAAGGATGAGAGCTATCCACTCAAGGTCCATTATAATATATAAAGTGCGCCTTCATAAATGGCTCATTTAAGATTTGCGCAACAATCCCAAAGCATTTTCAAAAATTTGTGCTGGCTTGTCCAGCTATCTTCCGCTTCTGCGTTGGCTTGCTTGATGTGTTGGTGATGCTCCTGCATCATACTCCTCGGCTTGAAAAATTTCATGGGCTCATGTCCATGAGCTCCTGCACGGTCTGTCCATGCTTCTGTATCACTACTTCAGTTTCCCAGCTGGCATCCTCCACTAGGTGATTCTTCCATTTGACCAGATACTCATAGTATTCTTTCCTTCTGGCCTTCTTACCCACTCTCTTGTCCAGTATGCATTCCATCTGTGGATTTTCTGCAATTGGCAATTGTTTCATCCACTGGATCATTGGCTGATCTGTTCCAGTCTCTGCTTCTCCAGTTCTGTATGGGTATAAGTCTACAATATTGAATATCGTAGATATTCTGATGTCATCTGGCAACTCAATATCATAAGAATTTTCTTCGAATTTTCTCAAGACCTTGCATGGTCCGATTTTCTTCATTTTCAACTTATTGTATGTTCCCCTTGGGAACCTTTCCTTTCTCAAATGTGCCAGAACTAGATCACCAACTTCAAACTGAAGTTGTCTTCGATGCTGATCTTCTCTACGCTTATACTCCTGATTTGAATCTATCAGTCGCTGCTTCATTCGGTCGTGAAGTTCCTTCATTGCCTCAGCAAATTCTTCTGCACTAGCGCTGCTAGTTGCAGTCTGTTATGAATCCCTCAGTTCATAAACTCCCCTCAGCTGCATCCCATATACAACTTGAATGGAATTTTTCCTATACTCTGATTCATTGAATCATTGTATGCAAACTCTGCCTGTGGCAATATGCTATCCCAGCTGCTATGGTGCTCTGTCACCAAGCTTCTCAGCAAGTCTCCCAGACTTCTGTTCACCACCTCTGTTTGTCCATCCATCTGAGGATGATAAGAAGAACTAAATGCCAAGTTAGTTCCTAGCTTCTTCCATAAGGTCCTCCAAAAATGCCCTATGAATTTTGTGTCTCTGTCCGAAACTATGCTTTTCGGCAATCCATGAAGTTGAATGACCTCCTTGAAAAATAGATTTGTGACGTGTGTCGCATCGCTGGTCTTCTAGCATGGGATAAAATGTGCCATCTTAGAAAACCCGTCCACAACCACAAATATTGAATCAACCCCTATTTGTGTCCTCGGAAACCCCAATAGAAAATCCATGCTAATCGCCTCCCATGGCCTCTCTGGTATGGGCAATGGCTGATAAAAACCTGCATTCTACTTCCTTCCCTTAGAATGCTGGAAAATTCTACATCTGTCAACAAACCGCTTGACATCTGCTCGCATTCCCAGCCAAAAGTATGACTCATTCAGCTTCGCAAATGTCTTTTCATGACCATAATGTCCTGCCAATCCACCACTATGTTTCTCTTTCAACAGGTTCTCCCTCATGGAGCATTTTGGAATACACAGTTGATTGCCTCTGAACAACAATCCCTCCTGGATCATATAATCTATCCAAGGACTCCTATCTCTGAGAACTGGATTCTCAGCTGCTTCATACGCTTCTACAAAATCTGCATCACTTGCGTACATGTCCCTGAGATTTTCAAAACCCAATGTTTTGACTCGGAATTCCTGCAGAAACAAACACTTCCTGCTCAAAGCATCAGCCACTTTGTTAGCAGTACCAGAAATGTGTTTAATCACAAACGTGAAATTCTGCATATACTCTACCCATTTTGCATTTTTTTTATTCAACTTATCCTGTTGAGTCACAAACTGCAATGCATGATTATCACTATATAGAACAAATTCTTTTGGGATCAAGTAATGCCTCCACTTCTTCAGTGCCTGTATGATAGCATAAAATTCTTTATCATACGTGGAGTACTTCAGTTTCGCTTCATCCAACTTCTCACTGAAATATGCAATCAGTCTGTCTTCCTGACTCAAAACCACTCCTATGGCAAACCCACTTGCATCACATTTCACCTGAAATGTCTTCATGAAATCCGACAACACCAAAACTGGTCATTCCGTTATCTTCCACTTCAACAGATTGAATCTTTTCTCAGCCTCTGTTGTCCAGTGAAAAGACTTATGATGCTTCTTCATTGTGTCCATCATTGTTGCACTAATCCCACTAAAATTCCTGATGAACTTCTGGTAGAAACTAGCCAAACCATGAAAAATTCTCACCTCGAATACATTTCTCGGTGATGGCCAATTCTTAATTACCTCCACTTTATCTGGATCCATCCTCAACTCATTCACCGAAATAATGAAACCCAAGTAAATGAGCTATGTATTCATAAATGAGGACTTCTTCATATTGATCAACAACTTCTCCTGCTGTAGCTTCTTCATCACAGTGGCCAAATGCTTCAAGTGTTCATCCTCTGACTTACTATAAATAAGTATGTCATCCAAATACACAATGATGAACTTCCCGATGAATTCTTTCAGGACTTCATTCATCAGCTTCATAAAGGTACTTGGTGCATTTGTCAAGCCAAATGGCATGACTAGCCATTCATAGAAACCTTCGTTTGTCTTGAATGTTGTTTTCCATTCATCACCCTCTCTCATGCGAATTTGGTGATATCCACTTTTCAAATCGATCTTTGAAAAATACTTTTCCCCACTCAGGCAATCCATCAGATCATCCATCCTCGGCAATGGGAATCTGTACCTAATGGTTATCTTATTGATCGCTCTTGAATCGGTACACATTCTCCAACCACCATCCTTCTTTGGACTGAGTATTGTTGGAACAGCACACGGACTCAAGCTTTCTCTAACCAATCCTTTGTCCAATAAATCCTGGACCTGCCTCTTGACCTCTTCATTTTCTTGCGGCATCAACCTGTACGTGGATTTGTTCGGCAAACTGGCTCCTGGTACAAGATCAATGTGATGACTCACACTCCTCATCGATGGCAATGAACAAGGTAATTCGTCCACTATGATGTCAGCGAACTCTCCCAGCAGTTCCTGAATCTCATCTGGTAAATCATCCACTCTTGTGCTAGTCAGAAAAATCCTTGTTTTTCTGACCATAAAGAATTGTGGATCTTCTTTCTTCTTCACCTCCGTAAGAAGTTCTTTCCCACTCATGAGAAGTACTGTGTTTCTTACTTCCGGCTTCACCTCCTTATCCTTTATTGGAAGAAACATATGGGTTCTCCCATTCTTCTCCAGGGTATATGTGTTCATTCTCCCATCATGAACCACATTTCTATCATATTTCCATGGTCTACCCAGCAATAAATGACATACATCCATGGGAATAACATCACACAAGATCTTATCATTATATCCCCCTATTTTGAATTCAACCAAGCATTGTTTAGTAACAGTTACCTGGTGTCCTTTCTGTAGCCACGAAACTCTATATGGACTTGGATGATCAGTCGTTTCCAGCTCCATCTTTTCTACCATCTTTGTAGATACGAGATTATCCATGCTATCACTGTCAACAATTACCTTGCACACCCTGTCCTTGGTCTTGCAAGCTGTTCTGAAAATTCTGGTCCTTTGGACTGAACTTTTCACCTCCTTCTCGGGTGTCAAAAGGACTTTTTGCATCATAAGCGATCTTCCGCCTTCTGCATCTTTAGCCTCAACATCTCGCCTCTGTGCCTCGTTGATGTGAGATTATCCGATGTCCTTCTTTTTCTCTAGACACTCGTAAGACTTGTGTCCATTCTTTCCACACGTGAAGCATGTGATTACTCCACCTCTTCCTCTTCCTCTTCCTCTACCTCTAGTACGAGGAAAAGTATTTGCGTCGGAATAATCTCCCCTCTGCTTTGTATGCTGCCCTCTCTGTTCAACATGTGGCCCTCTCTGTGAGGTCCCACCTCTCTCAACTTTACCCTGAGGTTTCTTCCATTCCTCCTTGGGCTTCTGGTATTTATCCTGGGCAACTTCTTTGCCTCTGGGCTGACTCCTACCTCGCCCTTGCTAATCTTTCTTATGGCTCAGCTTCTCCTTAGCTTTCAAAGCCATATGATAAGCATCCTCCACCGTCCTGATGGTAACCATGCTTAATTAATCCTGAATGTTGTATCTCGGACCATTCAGATATCTAGCAACCTTCTCATCATCGCTCTCCCAATGACCTGCTCTGATGTTCAATTGATAGAATTCCTTAGTGTATTCTTTCACTGTCATCAGCTTCTGTCTCAGGTTCTGCATTCTCCTGAATAGAGTAATTTGATAGTCTCTAGGGATGAACTTCGCCTTCATCTTCGCGATCATTCGATCCCAACTCTTGATCTTCTGCTTGCCTTTGCAGTGTCTATCAGCTTGTATCTCATCCCACCACAATGTTGCGTGTACTTTCAAGCGCGTGACAGCATGCCTGACCTTCTTGTCCTCTTCGATCTCTTCATAATCGAAGTAGGTGTCAAGAGCTCGGATCCAGTCCAGTATCTCTTCTGCATCCAGATTTCCTTCGTAAACTGGGATGTCCATCTTCGCCTTTGCACCCATTCTGGCAATAGCTTTAATTAGACATTCATTTGTTGCATCCTCGGCTGCAATTTCTTCCTCTCGTTCAGCCTCTATTTTTCTATCGGAATCACTCAAATCCCCTGCCTTAGCTATGCATCTTTGAGTTGTCTCCATATCCTCGAGTATTGCTCGAAGATCTCTCATCTGTCTCTCCATTTCTGGATTGACTACCTGCCTGCCTCTTCTTCGCACCTCCCTATCCTTTGGATCAGGTGACTGTCTTTCTCTTCTAGGAGGCATGGTGAATTCTCCTCCTTCTCTGCTATAGAAAGCAAAGAACTTCCCGCTCTGATACCACTTGACAGCACCACACTCCTCGGAGCACGCCTGCTCCCTCAGGACCTTATTTCTTCTTGGCTCGAAGAACTCCAAGGCTCTTCTATTTCCCTATCGGGAAATATACACCCACAGATTCTCTTCTCCTGCACGATCCCCCTTCCTTGACTTATCGGAGGATCGGAACTCATGACTTCGCAAGTTCTCTGTTAATCACTGGAATCTCAAATCCCCAAGAGCCGATGGCTTTAGTCAACGCTGACTTTCTCTCACCTTATCGAAACTTTTTTCCTTATCACAGTTTCGCAACTCATGATACCAAACACTTCACTTTACCGACTCCCGACTCGCGATATGCCGAAACTCTGACACACACGCAAGCTGTTTCTTTGGCACCCGTCACTTCTATCGGGATATCGGACTTCACGGGATCGCAAATCTGGATGTCGATGGATCAACACTTCTCGTCGCGAAACCCCCATGACTTATGCCACCTGTCCTCCACTAACCCTGACTGTGGCCCACTCAACCCTTCCATCGGGATATCGCATTTCATGATTCTGAGCGACGAGATTTCTTTACTTTCGAAAACCCCTATACACGATCCTACGTGTAGATCCGACGGTCCTCGAAACTTCACGAAATTCTCTCGAAGGGTCTCGACAGTTCGTTCTCGCTTATGCAATCCACGAAATGAAGAAGTGTCTCTCCACGAGACTCGTTCGCCCACTCGCCAACCTGTGATGCTTCTCTCAGACTCTCCACGGCAGCTTCCCTGCACTTACCCTTCAGTGAATTCAAAGGCCTATTCCTCCTGAGATTTTCCACAACTTCAGTATTCAGAAAGAAACCTTGCACGCACTCCTTGAGGAAAATCTTCGACTATGCTTAAGTGTTGAAGGCACTGGACTCTGCACACACCTGCAGCAGCAATCTTCTGATACTTTACTCAGAATCGCAACTCTGAGACTTATCTTTGCTTGCACACTCCTTGCACCGCACTGTTCCTAACTACACCTTCGAGGAAATGAGAACAAAAGATATCTCTAATTGAACCCTTCTGTCAACGCACTCCTTGCAGGAATCCTTTGGCTCAATTAGAGAAACAATTGAAACTCATTCACTCTTCCTCTCAGACGTCAATTCAACCATGAAATCACATACATAGCATATAAAAGAAAATGTATGACAGGAAGCAAATATTCATGAGCATAACATCAAATACACAGAGAATAACACAAACCATGAATTTGAATCAAAGCTTTCTTCTATTAATTCAAATGCCTATACATGGGTGTTCTTCATACAGTTCTCTGCATGCTCTTCTGCTCTTCCTTGATGCTTCTAGCTTATGTTACAATGATACAATGAGGGTGTCTATATCTATTTTCCCCTCTTGGACTCTAAGCTATCAAATCTCAAATTAAATTCCTATCTAACTGCATTAACTAAATTAAATGCCGACTATCTACCTAAGGACGAGAGCTATCCGCTCAAGGTCCATTACAATATACAAAGTGCGCCTTCATAAATGGCTCATTTAATATTTGCGCAACAATCCCAAAGTATTTTCAAAAATTTGTGCTGGCTTGTCTAGCTGTCTTTCGCTTCTGCGGTGGCTTGCTTGATGTGTTGGCGATGCTCCTGCATCATAGATCAATCCTCCCTCCTTAGGAAGTAATGGTATCAATTGCATTGAGTTCCCTGGGGAGAGGAAAAAGTTTTTGTTGAGTTTGAATCTTGGTGAGCTGCTTTCCTTGCTGGAGACGTCACGCTGCTCAGTTTGTGGAAGTCTGTCACCAACCTATTGAGGTTGAGGTTGTTCAACAAGTCGAGTTGTATGAGAGGAAATTGTGCATAAGGAATCTATTCTCTTTGTTTCAACCTTGTCAACCTGCTTCTATTGGATAGAAGGTGCTTTGGGCGAGGCTATAGCGGTTGCAGTTTCCTTCTGTTCCCCTTTTGAACAGATTGTGAAGAAGCTGAATTTTGTAGTATGGGATACTACCTTGTGGCACTTTTTAGGTGGAACAATAGTCTGAACTACCTCTGGTATTCTGTAGAAATAACCCCTCAAAGTAACAATGACACTACAGGGTCAAGACTCATAAATAGCATGGTGCTTCCACATATATGATTGTCCCAAGAGAACATCACAGACATCCAATGGGGAAACATCACATAATACCTCATCCTTGAAGGGTTGGATGTCATATGACAATCGGCACTGTTCGCTGACACGGTGATCTCATCTTTGGCGAAGCCACCCGATGTTGTATGGCTGTGGGTGTGGTGTAGTCGACAATCCCAACTGTTTGAAAAACCTCTGCTAAGTTGAGGTTCTTCTAGCTTCTGCTATCAACAATAAATTGCAGCGGGGTCCCCTTCACCCACATCTGTGAATGAAAAAGGTGCTCCCCCTCTTCAGGATCTGTTGGTTCTTCTGGTTGAATTGTTGCAGTTGTGACAATGGCAATGGGGTTTGCGTCAATGATCTATCCTTTACCAGTATTTTCATAATCAATTCTAAATCAGGGTTCAGCTCTTTGTCTTTGATCTTGGCCACTAATGACTGTTTTGAGTGACATTCATCGGTTTTGTGCCAGGGTATTTTGTGGAAATCACACCATTTTCCAGTGTCGTTATTTGTCTTGCCGTGACCCTTCTTTTCCTGTATTTTGGACTAGTTTTCAGGAGACTGTTTGTTAGGGCCATCTTTGTCATACTTTGGTTGTTGCAGATTTGTAGACCTGAACTCCCATTTGTTCTGGTGCTTAAATTTCTGCTCGATTTTAACAACATATCAATAAGAAACACCGAGTGATGAGATGTCCAAAAAATACATTTCAGTGTGGATGTATCTGTGTAGAGCCCCATGGTATTTCAAAACCAAATGTCACTCGGAGTCTTTGATACCTAGCTTGCTACGGAAGGTATGGAAGGTATTGGTGAACTCCAGAACTTCTTGGCCCATGTCTTGCCATAGTGTGGTCCACCTCATGTACTGGTCCTCATAGTTGCCAATAGTGTAATATTGTTCCTTTGCCGCATCCACAAAAAAATCCCAAGTGGGATCGACCCCATATATTCCAGACTCCTTTGTGGAAATTTTCTCCCAGTAAGTTTCCCACCAATGTTTTACATGAGGGAGAGCTTTAAGGAGTGCGAAGGTGATCTTTTCTTTCTCGGAAAAATTGTGAACAGAGAAATAACCTTCTATCAGAGTTAACCATTTTTCTAGGGCTTCTGCATCTATCTGTCCTTCAAATACAGGAATATCAAAATTAGCTTGTACCTTGAAATGCGAGGTGCCTCCAAAGTGGCTGCTTGATGAAGATGTGTCTGCTGCTATCGGCAGGCATTGAAGGATGTGGGAAAAATTCTCCATCATTTCATCCCTCTGTCGCATGAGATATTTCTCAAGCAAAAGATTGATAAGATCGTCTGCTCCATCATTTTTCTTTTCTTCCACCATTGAAGGTTTATTGGGTGTGGGAGAGCGATTGTCTTCAAGAGAGACAAGCTCGAGACCCAACTCGCTATACTCGGACCTCATCGGGGACATGCACTTAAAAAAAAATGATCAAGAGCAACCTGCTCTGATACCACTGATTCGGATTTTATGAGAAAAATGAAATGACTATAGATTATTAATAGGTTCTTAACAAAAAATAACAGAGATACAGTAAAACTGGTTTTCTATTCAATAAGGAAATAAGCTGAAACTGTAAAATGCAGTGGAAACAAGCTTGCTAGAATGGTGGTGGCTTATCTCTGAGAAGAGATGTGACGGTTGCGCTCGTTCACAAGAAGATGATTACAATGATGCTCTAAATTCCTTTTTACAATAAATAGGAATTCCAAAAACCCTAGACATCCAAAAACCTAACCCTAGGAGATGAAGCGCCATAGGTCATGTGGGCCCCGTTTGGGTAAGTTAGTGCATTAACTTCCCGGGTCGTAACTTTTGCATACGATCTCCGTTTTAGGCTTATTATAGCCCGTTGGAAAGGTATCGTCGAGGATATTAATTTTAGGGCCTCAATATTTTCATAGAAAATCATAGAGAAGATCGATCCTGAAAAACCTTCATTTAGGCCCTCAAAATGACCCCGGAAGTTAAAAACTGCTAAAAATAGTAAATTGCCAAAATTGCCATAATACAGTTTTGAGCCAGTTGGAGAAGGTGGGTGGCCACCAATATCCACCTGGATCAATCCTCCCTCCTTAGGAATCAATGGTCTTCATTGCGTTGAGTGCTCGGGGGAGAGGAAAAAGCATTTGCTGAGTCTGAATCTTGGTGAGTTGCTTGCCTTGCTGAAGATGTCGCACTGCTCAGTTTGTACAAGTCTATCACCAACCTATTGAGGTTGAGGTTGTTCAACAAGTCGATTTGTATGAGAGGAAAATGTGCATAAGGAATCTTTGCAATTTTTTGCAACCTTGTCGAACTGCTTCTGTTGGATAGAAGGTGTGTGGGATGAGGCTGTAGCGGTTGCAATGTCCTTCTGTTCCCCTTTTGAACAAAGTGTGAAGAAGATGAATTTTGTAGTATGGGATACTACCTTGCGACACTTTTTAGGTGGAATAATAGTCGGAACTACATCTGTTATTTTGTAGATATGACCCCTCAAAGTAACAATGACACTATGGGCTCAAGACTCATAAATAGCATGTCTCTTCCACAGATATGGCTGGCCCAAGAGAAAATCACAGACATCCAGTGGGGAAACATCACATAATACCTCATCCTTGAAGGGATGGATGTCATATGACAATCGACACTGTTGGCTGACACAGAGATCTCATCCTTGGCAAAGCCACCCGATGTTGTATGGCTACGGGTGTGGTGTTGTCGACAATCCCATCTGTTTGACGACCTCTGTTGAGATGAGGTTCTTCTGGATTCTACTATCAACAATAAAATGCAGTGGATTCCTCTTCACCCACATTTGTGAATGAAAAAGGCGCTCCTCCTCTTCAGGATCTGTTGGTTCTTCTAGTTGAATTGTTGCAGTTGCGACAATGGCAGTGGGGTCTGTGTCAATGATCTATCATTTACCAGTATTTTTAGAATTAAATTCTGAATTAGGGTTTGGATCTTTGCCTTTGATCTCGGCCACCAAGTTTTGAGTGACATTCATTGGTGTTGTGCCAGGGGCTTTTGTGGAAATCGCACCATTTTCTGGTATCCTTCTTTGTCTTCCCGTGACCCTTCTTTTCCTATGTTTTGGACTGGTTTTCGGGAGACTGTTTGTTAGGGCCATCTTGTTCATACTTTGGTTGTTGTGGATTTGCGTACCTGAACTCCCATTTGTTCTGGTGCTTAAATTTCTGCTCAATTTTAACAGCATATCGATAAGCAGCACCGAGTGATGAGATGTCCAGAAAATCCATTTCAGTCTGGATGTATCTGTGTAGAGTCCCACGGTATTTCAGAACCAAATGTCGCTCGGAGTCTTTGATACCCATATTGGTATGCAAGGTATGGAAGGTATTGGTGAACTCTGGAATTGCTTGGCCCCTCTCTTGCCGCAGTGTGGTCCACCTCATGTATTGGTCCTCATAGTTTCCAATAGGGTAATACTGTTCCTTTACCGCATCCAGAAAAAAATCCCAAGTGGGATTGGCCCCATATATTCCAGACTCATCTATGGAGCTTTGATCCCAGTAAGTTTCCCACCAATGTTTGACATGAGGGAGAGCTTTAAGAAGTGCGAAGGTGATATTTTCTTTGTCGGAAAAATTGTGAATAGAGAACTAACCTTCTAGTAGAGTTAACCATTTTTCTAGGGCTTTTGCATCTATCTATCCTTTAAATATAGGAATATAAAAATTAACTTGTACCTTGAAAGGAAATATGCCTCCAAAGTGGTTGCTTGATGAAGATGTGTCTGCTGCTATTGATAGGCATTGAAGGATGTGGGCAAAATTCTCCATCATTTCGTCCCTCTATCGCATGAGAGCTTTCTCAAGCAACAAATTGATAGGATCGTTTGCTCTGTTGTTTTTATTTTCTTCCGCCATTGAGGTTTTCTTGGGTGTGTGAGAGAGATTTTATTCAAGAGAGACAAGCTCGAGACCCAACTTTTTATACTCAGACCTCATCGGGGACATGCACTGAAAAAAAAAAACGATCAAGAGCAGCCTGCTCTGATACTACTGATCCAGATTTTATGAGAAGAATGAAATGACTACAGATTATTAATAGGTGCTTAACACAAAATAACATAGATATAGTAAAATTGGTTTTCTATTCAATAAGGAAATAAGTTGAAACTATAAAATGCAGCGGAAACAAGCTTGCTGGAATGGTGGCGGCTTATCTCTGAGAAGAGATGTGACGGTTGCACTCATTCGTAAGAAGATGATTACAATGAGGCTCTGAAGGCATTTTTACAATAAACTTGAATGCCAAAAACCCTAGACATCCAAAAACCTAACACTAGGAGATGAAGCACCAAAAGTCATGTGGGCCCCGTTTGGGTAAGTTAGTGCATTAACTTCCCGGGGTCGTAACTTTTGCATATGATCTCCATTTTAGGTGTATGATAGCCTAATGGAAAGGTATCATCGAGGAGATTAATTTTTGGGCTTCAATCATGCAATAGGTTATGATTGAGAAGATTGATCTTGAAAAACCTTCATTTAGGCCCTCAAAATGGCCCCGGAAGTTAAAAACTGCTAAAACTAGTAAATTGCCAAAATTGTCAGAACACTGTTTTGAGCCAGTTGGAGAAGGTGGGTGGCCACCAATATCCACCTGGATCACAATAAGCATGGATGAACTACATGGAATCTTCACATCATATGAAATGAGAACTGAACAAGAAAATCCAAGTATAAAAGAAGCAGCTTTCAAAGCATCCAAAAGGTCAAAGCAAAAGGGAAAGCAAAAAGAAAAAAAACATAGAAGCAGTAGTGACATCTCGGAAGATGATGACGAAATGGCCAATTTTGTCAAGAGTTTGAACAAGGGAAACAACGAAAGATATAAAGGTAAGATTCCATTGATTTGTTTGAATTGTGATGGTATTGGTCATTTTTCTAACAAAATTCCTCATAAGAAAAATAAGGGGAATGATGAAGATTACTCAAATAACAAACAAACATATAAAGGCAAAGGAACCACAAAGAAAGTTTTCAAGAAAAGTTTATGCACCAAAGAAGACATCTCCTCATCAGATGAATATGAAGTTAGTGATAGTGAGACATAAAGAGTTCTATTCATGGCAGTCCAAGAACCTGATAAAGAAGACACTGAAGAAGAATATGAAGAGGCATAAGTTGACTATCGAGAAGAATTTTTTATTTCCATAGAAGTTATAAGAAGAGAAAAGAGGAAAACCAAGAAGCTACAAGAAGAACTAGACAAGAAGGAGGACACTCAAGAACTAGAGAAGATCATCACGAAATTGAAGGTTCAAATAGAATAATATAAAAGAATTGAAGAAGCACTCAAAGAATAGTTAGAAGAAAGAGACGTGATCATTGGAAATTTGGAAGAAGAGATTGTCACATTGAGAAAGGATCTTCAAAATAAAAATATGTTGAACAGATCAAAAGTCTTAGATAACATTATCAATAGTTAAAGGCCTAATCATGACAAGTCCAGACATGGATACAATCAGATAGAAAAGGGATCAATATCCAAAGCAACAGAACAAGAAACATATCGAAAAAGTTATGCAGAAACAATCAACGGGGATAGGAAGACCTACAAGGAAGATTACATGGACACTCCTCCACCGAGAAGATTCTGATTTTAGAATGAACGACCAACAAAAGAAAATAGGCCCCAAGAAGAATAAGGATTCATAAGAGTAACTCCTTTTATAAGATCTTCAACTCCCAGGTATCAAACTATATTTTTGGGTTTATGCATGCAATAATTTTGGACATAAAGTTGTAAATTGTGGGGCTAATAGCAGGAACATAAATGGTTATCCAAGAAGTCCTAGTGAAACATAGAGAACAAGCTACAACAGGTTTGAATCATTGAGCACTGAAGTGGAATGCTACAAGTGCAATAACTTTGGACACATGGCCAAAGATTGTAGAATGACAGTCCCTCCTAGAGAACCACAATAGAACAACAACAGTCATACACAGGAGCCTTAGAAGAGAACATGGATAAGAAAGAAGAATCAATATAGCAATTAAGAATACACACTCGCTCTACAAGCTAAGCAGAAGAAGCATGGTTGGTATGTCGACAGTGGTTGTTCAAAATACGAAGAACAGGTGAAAAAAAGACTAGGTCCCAGAGATCGCAAGATTGGAAATAAAACGAGATGAAGAAAATTCTACAGAGAAAAGGAAATATGTCAAATACAGAAAGATTTGGAAAATAACTGAAAGAAAAGAAGGAAAGGTAAATAAGGAATAGGTTCAAGAGATTTTAATTTCAGGCATTGTAGTGAAATATGAATCCACAAACAGAAAGAAAGAAGTCAGATCTCAGAGAGATAATGAATCTACCAATGAAGATGATGATGAATCTACCATTGAAGATGATGATGAATACACATCAAAGAAGGAATTGTTCTGATCCATTCAGCTTAGAGACTCCGAGGTAATATGAATATTAGACAAGGGAAGTCTATACGATAGATGTGATAGAACAAAGAACCATCCTTCGAGCAGCTTTCAGAGTCTGAGAAGACAGATTCAGAGCAGTCAGTTAGCAAAAGTACAGTTTGATAGATTAATCAATACTTCATGATAGTATAGTAATAAATGGGTCAACATTATGGACAGTTGCAAAAGTAGAGTCTCGGACAGTATGGACATAGATGGATTCGTAAGAACACTTAACAAGTTTGGATAGATATATGACATTGGAAAAGAGCAAGGATTCATATATTGGTTCAGAGAGTGGTTCAAAGAAAAATGAACAATATCATAATGGACGATAATTACATAGGAAATGGCTCGAACAATGATAATGGATTCCAAATTGACAGATATGTTTTTGGACACATGTAGTGCATACAACATTTCACATTCAAAATAGAGTAATGCTCAAAAACAACAATGAAAAAACTCCCTACGAACTATGGAATGGAAGCATAGACAACAACCTCTACATCAAGGTAACTCAAGGTAGTATTTTATTAATTGAAATTTATGTTGATGATATTCTTTTGGAAGTACTAATGACAGGTTAAGCCGGAAATTTGCAAAGGATGTGCATAATGAATTTGAAATGTCATTACTTGGAGAAATATCCTTATTTTTGGGTCTTCAGATATGTCAAAGCAACCAAGGAATTTTTATTTCTCAAACTAAGTATATCAGAGAAATGCTAAAGAGGTTTGGAATGGAAGATTTCAAACTAGTTACCACTCCTATGCAAACCAGTTGCAATTTGAGCAAATATGATGATTCAAAGTCTACAGACTAGAAGAAATATAGGTCAATGATTGGTAGCTTACTATATGTGACAACATCCATACCAGATGTAATGCAAATAATTGGACAGGTGGCATGATTTCAAGCAACACCAAAGGAATCACATGTATTAGCAGTGAAGAGCATTTTCAGATATCTCAAAAGAACATAAGAGTTTGGATTATGATATCCAAAAGGAAAGGATCTATCACTTATTGCCTACACAGATGCAGATTGTGCAGGTTGCATTGATGACTGACGAATCACCAGTGGAGCAACATTCTACTTGGGTGAATGTTTAGTATCATGGTTAAGCAAGAAAAAATCATCAGTATCCTTATCTACAACTGAGGCAGAGTATATTGCAACAACAACATGTTGTACATAGGTTTTATGGATGAAACAAACTTTGATAGATATACAGGTTGAGTATGATGATCCTATTCCAATCTAATGTGATAATACAAGCATCATCAGTGTCTCAAAGAACCCGTCGATGAACTCCAAGACGAAGCACATTCGAATAAAGTATCACTTTCTATGGGAACAGGTTGCAGAGAATAACATTAGGGTTGGATATGTGGGCACAAAAGAACAAGTGGAAGACATTTTTACAAACATCTTCCAAGAGAATCCTTTGAGTATCTTCTCCAGAGACTAGGAGTAATGTCTACTCCAAAATGATTGCTTTTGAATGCTTATCTTATATGTCTTAGATCTACACGAGGAAGCACCATAAAGAGAACAGTTTAGGTTGGGAGATCAGTTTCAGGAAGAGTTTAGTTAGGGGGAGTATCCCCACGGACAATTCATTTAGGGGGAGAAGCCTCATATGGAAAGATATATTTTCCATTGATGACAAAGGGTGAGAGATTTATAATATGCAGGCTGAGAGAAAGAGCACAAAGGCATGGTTCCATGGTCACAAGGGGAGCATGAGTGATATGACTTTAGTATTGCATCATAGTGTTTCCATCAATGCCAAAGGGTGATATTGTTGATTATTTGGGTTGGTTTTCATTGATGTAAACCCTTGAAGAAAGTCTGGTAGAAACTTTCGGTAGCACAAAGGTTTGGGTAATGGACCCAAGTTTGTTTGATGGATAATGGTATGAGTTTTGATATATTTGTAGGTAAGAATATTCTAGATGGATATTACATGTCATTCCATTTCCAGTGGTATGTGGAACGTCACATAACTCCTCACGATTAGAGATTTATGGCCATGTGAAGTTGGAGAACCCTCATGAGTCATCTAGAAGCCCCAAAAGTTCAAAGTAGTCAAAGTGGTTTAAGAGATTTTAGAAGGTAAATAATAAAGTGAAGTGATGAGTGTACTATAAGTCAAAGTGAATACAAAATAAATTATTTAAATAATAAAGTTAATGGAGAAATTACAAAGTGGACAAGTGGTTAGAAGTGGGTTAACCCTAAAATAAAGAAGGTGGGTTAAGATGGTTAAAAGGTAACCCCTTGAGGAAGCTACATGAAAGTATAAATAAGAGGCAAGGCTCTCACATTTTAATCACACTTGAGCATATTGAATATCTATAGGTGACTGAGGTAACCAAAGGATATCTAAGATGAATTTCAGAGGGAAGGTGAAGTAAAGAAGGCTGAAATTCAAGGGAGGATAAATTCTTTTGATGATGCTTTCTAAGGTATGTTATTTACAGTCCATCTCACCATTTTCGCAATAAAGTTTTTTCTAGAATGATTCAGACCGTGAAATTGGGAGGCCGTTGAGTAAAGTACATATCCAAGTATCTTTGATACAAATTCCATCTTGTGGGCTGTTGTATTTTTGGAGTTACACGTAGTAGAAAATAGGGTTTGTGGCTAGTCCTGAAACTAGTCTAAAACATGTGTTTCGGGTAAAAATGTCATAACTTCTTCATAACAGATCCAAATTTAGTAAGACCAAATGTATTTATTAGAGTACATTCTATTGTATTTTGTGTACAATTTTCATATCCATACAACAAATATTCTGTGCGGGGAACGCTCTACAAGTTCTCTCTCTAGAATAAGAAAGAATTCAACAAGGTATGCCATTTTTTATATAACTCCTTTTCTGAGAGGTTCCAAGTAGTGAAGTCTGGAGGAATTGCATAAAAGACATTGAAGAACATTGTGTACTATTTTCATATCTTTATTCATTACAGGTACATAGTTATGATTATTTCAAGTTAGGGTTGTTGACTAATCCAAAATTA
>JZKD02S1305860.1:380883-392156 GCA_000966675.3 Picea glauca
TTTTTTTTTTTTTTTTTTTTTATGTCTGGCGGAATTAGCAACTAGTTGGGCACGTGGCCGTGTTATCCAACTGCTACCACTATAACCTCCAGGTGTGCCCACGATGCCCCTTACGTGGCACACATTGTAAGTCGGGGGGAGTTGAACTCGAAACCTCATGAAACTTCATTTTCACAGCACTTGCCAATTGAGTTTCCCCTCAGGGGCCCTTCTCTTTTCATTGTTGTTCTTCACATATTTTATCATAATTTATTATTTTTATTTGTATTTTTCAATGACCCCAATTCTTTATCTATGAGAATAACAATATGGCTAATCTCTTTTCTCTTTTCATTATTGTTGTTCACATATTTTTATCATAATTTATTACTTTTATTTGTATTTTTCCAAGACATTCTTCTCCTATTTGTGCGTTTTGATGTGCTTAATGTGGTTTGGAAAAGGGTTACATGAACAATGCATAGGTTATTGTAATTATAATGTGAAAAAAGTGACCCCAATGCTTTCTATGCCATATTGTAGGTTCTCAATACCAAAATATTTAAGTTAATGTCTAATTCAAGAGATGTTTGTATTGCTTTAATACCATAAATATTGTTTCAAATCTCACCCAATCAAATCTCAAGGTGAACATTGAACCATTATGATGGTATTCATTTATAATATTTTCAATTATGTCTCTACCATTGTATATTATTTTTCATTCCTATGAAACAATTGAAGTCTTGTTTCTCCAACCCACTAATATAATACAGGGCTTTATTATTATATATTTGCATCACATATGCCTTGTTAACATTGTCTAAGATGCATTACATATGCCATGGGTTTCTTCGTATATGCCTTGTTAACATTGTCTAAGATGCATTACCTATGCCATGGGTTTCTTGGTATTCATCAAAATTTGCATCATTTTATGTCATATTTTTTGTTGTCCTTCATAGCTAAATGCAAAGCTCACAATGACACATGTCACCTTGGATCATATTTGTGTCATTTTGCATCAATATGTTTCATAGTTGTGTCACATTAATATAATTGTGACAAAGGTTGTGTCATCTTAGGTCTTACGTTGCATTATATTTAATTTGGATCATAATGTGTATTTGTGTGTTTGATACACCTTATGATGTTGGTTTTATGACTTGTGTATAAGGATTAAATGCATGGATTCTGATGCAAGGATTAGCTACATAGGTTGGGTGCTTGGGATCGATGTCTGGGTTGGGTCATTTCATGATTGTTCCAAATAATCATGTTTGTGTAAACAAAATTACTAAAATTGTCAACAAATCACTGGGAGGTAAAACTGTGCATACCATATATATTTGGAAAGATTTCAGAGACTACTAAATGGTGGAAGCATATATTATATGTAAAGTAGAGGTGTTTGGTGAGAAATTTTAATCGTTGATAATAAACCTCCTCACAAGTATCCTAAAAAACCATGTTTATGTAGTCAATATTGCAAAATATGCCAATGAATGAATAGGGAGAATCCATGCATATCATATATCATTGAAAAACCTTTTGAGAGTACAAAATGGTGGAAGCATCAGTTATGCAAAAAATGATGTGTGTGGTGAAACTTTTTAATCCTTGAAAACAAATTCAAATTCCAAAAGTCCATTATCTTCCCTCCATTTTTGGGGTGATATATATGTTTAGAGTCCAATTTTCAAAGACCTAAATTTATTAACTATCAACATTTGGCTCATTGTTATTGTAATTCGGGCTTCTCACAAATGTACGATCTGATATATAGTTCATTTGTGAGTAGCTTCAATTTTGGTGATTATATATATATATATATATATATATATATATATATATATATATATATATATATATATATATATATATTGGTTACGTTTGCATTCATTTCTACCTAGTGTTCCATGTAAAGTCTGAGAAACTTAAAAATAATATGATTGAATTAGGTCTTGGGTTCAATTTACCCGCTTGCTTAAATGAAATTGAAGTGGTCAACTGTTTGTTTTTAGTTCAGTTGGAGCTTAAATATTTCCTTTCCTATTATTTCTTTAAACAAATAAATACATTGCTAGAATATGCTCATAGAAACTCTTTCATTGAAATCTGCTACTAGCACTTGCCAATCACAATTAGTAGAAAAGTTATATTAGACCCACAACAATAGCATCACCTATTATTATTTTTCCAACTAACATAAAAGGAAAAATAATTTATGTCTCATCACCTACAACATGCTTAGTACTCACAATTATCCCAACCATTACAAGGATTAAAACCTAAGACCCTTATTTCCCACCTTAAACAAACATCCCAACAATCACAAGTAGTGTAGTAACAACTAACATGGGAGAAAATGTATAAAAACTCCCCAAACAAAAATCAACACATGAACTCTATTGACATAAATTTTCAAAATCCCCTTACAAAACGAATCCAATGGTGGCAGAATCTATTCAATCAAACTTATAATGCTCAATGATTAAGATGGATTTATGCTAGTTATTAAAAATATAATGCTTGATGGATATCTAGGTAATAATGTGTGGGACTTCAAACTTCCATGGAATGTCAAAATCAGGAAAATGCAACTTTGTAAAATCCATCAAACATTCATTTTCATCCATATGAGACATGTCTTCGCATTGCATGCCACATTTGTCATGTTCTAATTTAATGACAAAGTCAAAGGTATAAATTCATTCAACTAACATAACACCCTCATTTCAATCTGGGTTTTTAGTTATCAGAATAACTAAGGAGGTATTCRAATTTACTTCAACATATGTRTTCTCTGGTGAGGGASTTTTGACATGTTTSACTATAGTCTTMCTYTAAGGCCCYACTTGTCTCATMTATAAGACTTCTAAAGAAAACCATWTTGGAGATTAGTGCTTTCYGTGATTTTTTCTTCTTGTAAAAGRAAAAAAAWTATACCACATATACTTAATTGAATCTTCTACTTTAACCATCCCAAACTCAAACRAATTATTTYCACACTGAATATTGTTATAAATATTCAATGATAGAGGAAAATATMKAGGATACATTTGAAAGTCCTTTTCTMTATGTTGAGTTTCCTCATAAGATAACACTACATWTTCTTTATTCTTTATRAAGAGGACTATTTCAACAAGKAGTGCATTTAACTACAAMTCACAAATTACCTCCATTAAAGGCCTATGTTTTCCCCAAAAATGATAATATGTATGTCAAAACCTTGCATTGAAATCTATAACAAGTTCATTATCTTGGTTACACATATTGCTCAATGCTTGATAACATTTTTCTATTTGATAATTATCACAATTGTCCTAAAAGAAGTCCTTGAAATGCTTCAATTTTGTATCAATTAGATAGGTAAGTAATAATTCCAATCTCGGATTTCTCCTTTGAAGGTGAAGGGAAATAAATTGCATGCAATTACGTCTTAAACAATATTTAGTAAGTGAATTTTACTTTCATAAATTCGAATATGATCTAATGCAATGGAATCACCTTCACTATTGAACTCTAGAAAGAAATTCATTTCAGTTTTTGGAAGGCCATCAATGGTCCTTATAGACACAAAGAAGTGTTGTCCTCCTATGTAGGAATTTGGAGYAAATATATGGATGTTAKTKCATAAATGAAATGAATGGMTCCAAGAGGGTTAGTTTGGCATTTTCCCTCCTAGTGCCAAAATGTTGACATGGGACAATGACTTTTGTCAACTACACAAGCTTACTTGACAAAAGGACCCAATTAGACCTTCCTCTGTTGAAATGGAAATCCCCCTAATTATGACACAACTACCATAATCTAGGTTTTATGAGTTCAATGAAATGAAACTAACATGAAATATGAAATGCAACTAAATAAATCATTACTAGGAACAGTAACAAGAGTTGGGAATAAAATTGATAATGAGGAGAATAGTCCACCACTATTATTAGAAATAAACCTGAATCGGAAACTCTCAATTCCTTTTTGAAGTGGAATGATCCAATTTCTAAGAAAACTTACCCGTCGTAAAACCAACAAGCTGAAATGAAACCAGTTTATTCATGTGACATAAGAGAGAATAGTCCACTACTAATATATATGAATAATAATATATTCTGAGAAACTAAGAATAGTCCACAAGCTATCGAGAAGCTCCTTGTTTCATATCAGATGTTAGCAAGTACAAGATAAGTAAGAATAAACACTATAACAATAGAATAGTCCACAAGTTATAATACTCACCCCATAAGGACCAAGAGAACATGGAGCAAGCAAACATAATTCTACAAGAGTATAAACACACTAGCTAACAACATCCTCTTTAATAACATATGAAGATATCTTATAATTCCAAAAAGAGGATATTTTTCTTAAATGCAATGTTTCTATTTATAACTTTTGATTGGGGCTCTTGGCCTTCCAATTCTCCAACTCTTTGGCTTCCCTAAAATCTTCAACTACCTCGGGATCTCAAACCTTATACAAATTTTTCAATTACCACATATTGACTATCCAACTCAATTGTGATGATAATATTTAATTAAAATATTTCGTAATTGCAAATTTTCTCACTCAAAGTGAAGCTCATCAATAAAAACAATTTGATCTTTATGCATAAATTTTGAGCACAAGTCTTTTGACTTTAGGCAATAACTCCTACTTGCTTGTTTTGCACACCCATGTCATATTTTATTTCATGGTGAGCACTCTTATCATGCATGCTTGTAATGACTCCTACTTGCTTGTTTTGCACACCCGTGTCATATTTATTTCATGGTGAGCACTCTTATCATGCATGCGTAAAGTTTTGTCATCTTTTGCACTTCACTTTTGTTTTGATTCATGCTTGGGTATCGATTTGAGTTTTGTCTTCCTTCTTATTCACACTCCTTTTCATTTGGATGATATTTCCATTGTTTTTTCATCTACTACTTTAATAGAAGAAATATCCATCCACCTTTTCATTATTCTTGCTCTATCATGGGTTTCATCGATAGTTTTATTTTCCTCTATGTCCAACCAATGTAGTGCCAATGTACTATGTATTCCTTCTTATGGATCTTCTACCCTATTCAAGTCTTTGCACACACAATTCTTTGTAAGAACAAAATAATAAAATAAGCTATAGTACAAAGTGTTAAATATAATGTAACCTCAACAGGCTGACTGTACACTGCCAGCTGTACTTTCTATTCTTGATTTTCTTGAGCCTATTTAGCTCAGCTATTTCCCTTTGCATAGTTGTTATAACCCTAAATTGCACCACACATGCTTACCTGGCATCAGGCCAACTCATATCCCTTCCTTGCCAAAGACATGCTGAACAAACTCTTGAAAATCCTCTTAAATCAAGTGACACGCACCCTAACTCACTACTGCACGCGTTGGAATGCTGGCAGGCCTATTACTGCACGTGTTGGAACGCTGGCAGGCCTACTACAGCCCGCATTTACCTAACAAAACACAAAAACAGGAAAGCTGTCGACGGGACAAAAAGCTATGGGTTAGTTAACTAAAACTCCCGGCCATGCATGGCCGAGAGTTCGTCCAAAACCCTAGCTCCTTCTAGCCTATAAAAGAAGGGGTAGGGGTACTATTTGGAGGAGGAAAAATATAGCAAAGAAACTCTGCCCAATTGCCAAGTCCACTTGTCCCAACCCTTTATCATTTCCTCAAGCCTAAGGAGAATTAACACAAAGCAGTTGGAGGACAAAGAAGAGGAGGAGCCCAAGATCAGGATCAAGGAGCGGTGGCCGGTCTCTATCATGATTTTAAGTTGATTCATCTTGAGATTAATAAAAGAATACTTTTCCCGTCCCAATGCACAGGTTATATGTGATTTGTGTAATTTATGCTTAATTTCTAACCCTCAAGTAGAAAAATAACATGCATGCGTAGTGTTTTGTCTTGATTACAGGTTAGCTTTGGAAGGAGCAGCGCAAAGAAGCGGACAAAGAGCAACAGAGGATCTACACCAAACATCAGGAAAAAGGTTAGTAGTTCCTTTCCATGCATGTGTCTCGAAAGAGGAGTTTAAGTTTTGAGGTGGTAGGTTAAAAGGTCATTTCTTTAAGGTCAAAATCTACATGCAAATCAGACCCTAGTTTGCTAGTCCGTAGGGTATTATTTCCCAACAACAAAATTGGTGACTCCACTGGGGAAGATACTCTTAGGGCTTCCGGATTTAGTTGAGGTTTTTGGGTAGTTTAAAGGAGTAGATTTTTTGTTTCTTTGTTTGGCTGTTTTCTGTTAGGTTAGAGCTAGAAGGGAACCTGGTTATTTATACCAGTTTTTTCCTTGATTGTTGCTTGACGGTAATTATCGGGACACACAGAGGTACACACGGCCTGCAGAAGGCCTTCACACGTGTAACCCGCACCCTAACCTTCTACAGCTCGTGTTTGAACGCCTGCTATAGAGTTTTCAGTAGCATGTAGGAGTCAGAGAGCTTGAGAGGCAGTCCTCCTCTTCCCTGTCAGAATTATACATTCTCAGAGGGCTTTATGGATCCTGTCTGAGTCTTTCTGGTTTGTAGTCTTGTCTCAGTTTGCTTTATTGCATTTTGTTATTCTTTGTAATTATTTTTCTTTTCTGTTGGAAGAAGCATCCAAGCCATCAAGAGACCCTGGTTGTCAATACCAGAGGCCTCTTCTAGGTCTAGGCTGCCTGTGTTTAATTTTTTCTTGGATTTTATACCTACACGTGGCCTGTGCCAGTTCAGCCCGCGGGTACCCACGCGTTGTTATAGCTCAACACGCGTTTGCACACGTGCTGTTTCAGTGACAGTAGCGGGCTTGACAGGTTGCTTTTCAATCAGGGTGGGGCAGTCATCCCCTCCTGTGGTGAGAAGTGTTCCTCTCAGGAGTTTGAGTCTAGAGTTGTGTTAGTAGCCAAATCACATTTTTCCATTGTCTTGTAAGCTGCCTACACTAATGTTTTGCAAACATCGATTTTTCATCGCAATTTTCAAATGAACGACACTTTTATTCTTTGCGCCTTTTTACACACTTATTTTCATTTTGTTTTTCATGCCTATAAGCGTGAAAACATTGGTCTTCGAAGCCGCATTAGAAAAACTATTTGAACTGTCGTTATCTTTCTTGTCAGTATGCCTATTGCACTTACATTTCATCGCTATGCAGTTTGCAAAATCCCTTTCGATCTGTACTCATTGGACATTCTTGGGTTGATTTTGTGACTTTGACTCGCTAAGTTTGTGATGCATTGGCATTTGGGTTTATGTGTTTTGATCTACTTGATCATTGGTTTCATGAAAATATGTCGATGTTATGATTAAACCCTTGATATATCACATTTGGTATGACACCCATTTTCAAACATATCGACACATTGGTTAAACTATTGATATCAGTTGATACATTGGCGCATTGTTAAATATTTGATTTTGGTTTCAAATTGAATAATTGATGGTTTAAAACTTTGGCACAACATTGATTGTGCGTTGGTTTATACACTTACCATTTGATTCATTAGTCGGCCAAGTGATATGACTGTTGAACTATGCTATAATGGGTTGAACACCTATGAAAACCATCGGTTGTACTAAGAGTAATGATTGTTCTGCATGGGCTGAAATAACTCCACTACCCTCGCACACTTTGGCATTAACGCCTGCCTCCTTACCAGGTTACCCCTGTTAATTTTTGGGCAAATTTCTGAGTTTTGAGTCCTGCGTATACCTTGTCCAAACCCTACCCAAAACCTTGTCCACTGTGTGTTCTCTCCTGGCTCCTGAAAGGCGAATTGAACCCCCATGGTGTTCAGAGTCGGTTTTGGTTTCATTTTTTCCAGAGAAGACTGCTTAAGGCTGCCCCCGTAATTTCCCCCAGAGTCACGTTTTCGCGTGAGCGATTCTGGGAAAACGGTTTTGAATTAGATCAAACCGTTGAAAACCCAGAACTATTTTTAGCTCCTTTACCTTCATAGTGGGCGCTTTCACCAGAAATTGGTTTTTTACAGAGTTATAGCTCATGTTTTAGAGGTCATTTCTTAGATATCCTCAATGGCTGAAGGGAACGTTTTGGTCTGTGTGTATTTGTTGAAATGTTTTCCCCATACCTGGGCCACATCAACTCTCTCACTCGTTTAGCCATGTGTCTTCACATCCTTTTGAACCCTTGATCAATTCAAAGGGTATTCAACCAGTCTGCCAGCATTTTTTTTTTTTTTACATATACAGGACAAGGAACCGTGCAGGATTATCACTTAAATATCAGGAGCTTACTGCTATATTCTTAGCAATGAGGGTGTACTGCAGTCTTGTTTTGGAATATGATATACACACAGTGCTTGATTTTGTAACATTAGCCACCACTTTGTGGGTGATTTACATGATACGTTTCAAGTTGAATGTAACACATGACGAAGATTTGGATAGTTCTCAATATATTATGTGGTGATTTCATGTGCTACACTTGCACTTTTTGTCCATCCAACGACATCCCATAATATTGTAAACAAGATATTTTGGAAGCCACCCAAGCAGCTGAATTTTAGAAGTGTATGGTACCCTTGTTTCGACAAATCAGGTGTTGCTTGAACAGTTCACACTTCCAGGTAGCTGAGTGCGCCTTGTTTCTGTGGAACAATGATTATATTATAAATTTAATGTCACAACACCGATATGAAATATTGTCATTGATTTTCCCTGCTCTAGAGAAAAATGTAAGAAACCACTAGAGTATGCTTGTGAACAATTTGACTTGGAATGTGAGAAAGATGTTGATGGATATGGACCAAGGTCTTTTTCAAGAATGTCAGTGTAGGTTCCATGAAGAGGAAACAAAGGCAATACGCACACAAGAGAAGCACAAAATGACATGGCAATGTTTGGAAGCAGTTGCTACTTCAAAATCTTTGTCTTGCAGGTAAGTTTCTCTTGAGGAGGTCTTTTGGTCGAAAACTGCAAACTGAAGCAGAGTTTTGGGCCTTTTGTGTTTACCTTGAAGTTGTTGCAGCTTTTCCACAGCTTCACGTGATGCAAGGTTTTTCAGCTGTGCACATTGGGTCCTCCAGGTTTTGGATAGTCGTGGCTACTTGTTGACTGCTTTGGGCCATGGTTTGTGTCCATCCATGGTACTTTTGGCAGAAATTGTTCAGACTTTTATATTGGCAAATCTCTCTTTTAAAGTGTTGTAGGTGGGCAATTAGTGTTGTGGCTTCCTTCAGGAGTGGTGTGATTTCAATCTAATTGTCCTACTGAAGCTACTATGGAACTGGTGTATGCTTTGGATCTGGTGACAAGATTTTTCATCTTTAATTCCCTACAATCAATTCTAGATAGATTTATTGATATGAAAAACAGATGGATGTAGGATTTTTACCTCTATATGGATGGATTTTGTATATGAGTTGAATTCGTACCAAAGATTTATTTGATATTCGTTTATAGTCTGTTTTGATTGAAATAGATTCAATTATGATTTTGTTTGTTCTAAATTAGCATAGAAGTTTTGGTTTGTTGTGATTTAAATGATTTTTTTTATTTTTAATTAGTAATCAAATATTTGTTTTAATACTTTGAATATATTTCTGTTAGTTTTAATAGATTTAAAACAGTTATGTTCTCAAATTAGACTAGCTACAGAATCAGAGGATTCTGTAGCTAGTCTATAGAATTAGATTTTTATTGTTTTATTAATAAAATATCCCTCTAACTTGTCAATTTCTGACCTGTTTCAGGTAAATTCGAATTGCATGGGACATGCTGGACAGTTCAAGAGATATTTGGGTGTTTTAGTTTTATTGTAGTTTCCTAGTTTAGTTAAACTTGGGATATCTTCCCAGATTTATGTAAATAGTTTGATAACTTCCACAGGGAGGTTTTACCCTGTGGAAAAACTTATAAATACTTATTATTTTTGTAATAAGGATCATCCTCATTTGTGGGAGAACCAGGTCATGGAATTCTAATACAAACTGAGACAGAAGTTGATGTTCTGCTACAGCTTTCGCTTTTCATAATATCAATCTTTTGTTTCCTGTTTATGTTTATCAATTTGCACTTGATTAGTGACTACTTTAGCTATCATAGTCCTTTGCAAAATGATATGGTTGAATTAATGTGATCCATGCCTAATTTATTTCATTAATTTTAAGAATACAACAATTACTTAGTTCAGATAATGAATGACAAATTTCTCTTCTTCATCAATTGAACTATCATGTATAAGTCTTTACATATAGGTTTATCTAATTGTAGAGATTTATAAATTATAAGATTGTTGTTATTTGTTATGTCTTGTTTGTCCTGTAAACAAACTTAAAGAGCATTGCAGCTATCGTTTACGAGAAGCTACTGGATTATTTGGTGCAGGTTTCCTCCCTCCGATCAGCTTAGAAGATCATCATACATAGGACAAACCTGGAGTGTTTCCAGGTCAGTTTGTCATTTATTTCTTTAGCAATTAGAACTAGTATATTAGTGCTTAGTTTAGTTAGTTTTATGTTTTATTTCTTGTTATAAAATTATAAAATCAACAAAAAATACCTTTCTCTGTCTTAGGGCAGATTGCAAATGAATTTTTTTAGGTTTTATTTAAATCTGTAAATTGTAGATATTGTACATTTTGTGAATAAGTTATATTTCAGATAGTAGTTAGATAATTAATTAGGTTATTTTATTAGTTTGTTTTATTTATTGTTAATTAGTTTAGTGTGTTTTATTTAGTTTTAGTTAGATTAGTTAGTTTAGATTAGTTCTCTCTTTGTTTTCTTAGGACCTTAGATCGGCTAACGTAGCCGCTAAACCCGTCGGGGTGGTTCATCCCAAGCGGCTTGGGTTATTAGACAACCCCACACCGGTTCTACTCTCTCAGTTGACGGACGGTCAATTTCGCCCATCAACAGGTTGCACAGTCAGTAGGTTAGGGCCTCTTATCCTTAGCCTATGTTTTTCTTAGTTGATGTTGGATAGAAAAGATAAAAAAGAAAAAAGATTGTGTTTTATGGTTTTTAGACAAGCGTAAGAAGCGGTGCTTTCTCGGTTGCCATTGAGTGTCTTTGCTCTGTTTCTTTGTGATCTGCGCTTTAAGCCAGAATTTTATTTTGTTTTCTTGGTTTTGTGCTTGTCGGCATTTTTCCTTTGTTGCTTCATTTAGCACTCAAATAAAAAAAAATATATCTCTTTTTCATTTGCTTCTTTGTTTGAAGATTGTGTTGCTGCATCAATAGCTAGGAAGAAGTCTTTTTTCATAAGTTTTTGCAGTGCATTTAGAGCATAAGTAGCTCGCAAATTGAGCGAAATTCCTTTATGTTTGCTGCATGAAATCTTAGAA
>JZKD02S1305860.1:392206-404471 GCA_000966675.3 Picea glauca
CTTTCTTGGTGAAAAGTTGTTGTTTTTTGCATTTTTTGTAAAAGTTTTTGTTTCCAAGCATTTCTTATTCATTTTGCTTTGAGTCTTTACACACCATCAGTTTCACCTTCATACCCTATGATGTAAAAAATCCCATAAAAGCAACACTAATTTAAAATCTATTAGACCTTTTGTTTGTAGGGTTCATACACTAGCTCAGGACTAGGTCCTTGGAATAGGTTGGAGAGGAAACTCTCCAAGGCCACTCAAAACCAAGCATTGGAGTCTGTGATAGGGAGTGTAGAAGTCCAGTTACGTGGAAGTTATCCGGGACCCCCCTCTAACACAGGGGCTAAACACCAGGTCGCGTGAGGAAAGGTAGCGGAGATAACCCCTCCAAAGTCGGACCAAGCATAGTGGAGAACACATATCGAGGATTTGTTGAGGGATTCCGTCGTTTTCATTTTCCATGGGGCTTCATGGGTCTCGAATCCGTTCTAGGTCCTCAGTTGTCTTCCAGACCATTTTCTCTCGATACCCTGGACAAGTTTCGGGATTGATACCCTGCTCATTGTGGTCTACCCGACTATCGACTGTACCCGCCTGGTGACTGTTCGCGTGCTGGCAAACTAGTTGCCAATCCTTTTTAGGGACATACACAGGTGACTGCGGGGGTATACCACGGTACCTAGGACAGACATCGGGCCACACTTTGCAGAGTATACCCAGAGGGTGCTTCCGTTTTCGAATTTCACTTGCACCGGTAAGTTGCTCTAGTGTTGGTTGTTGTAACTGTTCTTCAAAATAGTTAGTGATTGCTTGTCTTATCTCTTAGGGGCTTCTTTTTAGTGTGTGTTACTGTTTGAACGTGTAGAATACCTTAGCGTGTCGTGGATCTTATCACACAGTGGAGGATTCAGAGCTTCGTCGGTCATTAAGGCTTATGGGCCTGTCGCCGATTACACTGGAGCCACCCCCGCCACCATTAAGGCGAAAGCTAGACCAACAAGGGTCTTTCGAAGCAACCGGGTTACAAACCATTGTGCCTGAACAACTCCCAAAGGAATCAATTGCCAATATTGGCTCGGTTGAAACCCCAACCACTGATACTTGGCCATCGGTCATTGTACCCATTCAGTTTTATGAACACCTATCAGTGCCTCACACAGTTATGGAACCAAACATTGTTACTTCCTCTCGGAATTCTTCCATTCCCACCACTGTTGCTACCATAGGAGAAGCATCTCCTAACTCGTCGTCGTCGGTCCGAGCCACTACGGTCTTGGTCACAACTACGTCGCATAGTGGACCGACCTCATCTATCGCGGCGGCCACACCTCCCTTCACACCTAGTGCGACAGGCCCTCCATTCTCATACGGTATGCCTAGTTCAGGTACAAGTCCTTCACTCACTCACTCCACTTTACAAACTTTGGGTCTGGGGGAAGGGAGCTCTAACGCTCCTCTGCAAGGTCAACTTGGGGGCATTCATGTCCCTTTTAATGCTTTTCCTTACGCTGGAGGTCATATCTCTCCTTCATCCCCTTCGCTTGGTGGTCTGCATCAGCAGTCCGCCGGGTAGCCTGCACACACGAGTTCATTTGGAGCCGGGAGTCAAGGAACACCTGCACAAACTCTGTCGGTAGGTTCGTCACCATTTGTTTGGAACAGGACATTTGGTAACAACACTTTCGCATCCACTGCTTTCCCATCTGGGGGCACCCCCATCTTTGGACAGTCTACTATGGCGCAAGGTACTATTCCTGCGTCGGGGGCACATATAGCAGGACCTTGGAACTCAGGACAAGGATCTGTTCATTCCTCTGGAATGTCGTTCTAGGGTAATTCTTTCCACAGTCAATGGAACCCTGGACAAACTTCTATGCCTCTCCCATCCGGACCAGCATGGGGTAATCCTTCGCAAAGTCCGTCAAACACGATGAATGCCCAACATCCTATGTCCTTTATGGGGAATCAACCAATGATGTCTCCACAGATACAAAATCCTTGTGCTGGTCAGGGCCATGGTTTCTACCAGAATCTGGGCCAGCAGCCAAACTTTTCCTGGCAACCTGGTGCCAGTCAAACCCCAGGACCCTTTTTCCCAATCTATCAGCAGCAACCCAAACTACCATTCCTGGCAACGTTACACTTGCCCGATTTGATAAGGTTGTTAAATGATCCTATTTGTCATGATCCATGTTGGCCTCCTATGCCAACGAAGTTGCCTTTGGACATTCCAAAGTTTGAGGCCAAGCCTAACGAAGATCCAGGTGATCACATGACTACTTTCCATCTTTGGTGTTCATCTAACTCATTGAAAGATGACTCCGTCCAGTTGCGATTGTTTCAACGCACTCTTATCGGGAGTGCCGTGAAATGGTACATCGATCTTGATCGCTCAAGATATTCTTCTTTTGGCGAACTAGCTATGGCTTTCCTTAACCATTTCCAGTTACCTGTGAGATACGACGCGGGCACAGAGATGCTTGCCAACTTTGAATAGATGACAGCGGACCATATCTCTGATCATATCCGAGAGTGGAGACACTAAAAGAGTCTCATCAAAGTACCAGTTCCACCAACATTCCTGCTTGAGTGGTTCCTTAAGTATTTAGTCCCTCAATTATCCAAAGACGTCGCGATTTCAGGAGTTTTCTCCGAAGAAGATGCCATCATGAGGGCTCAACAGTTTGAGCTTATCTATTCTCAGTCTGGTTTATTGTACAACATCCTGCCGAATGCACCACGATCGATACTGGATAAAACTAGACAGAGAGTTGGACCACATGTCGATGGTATTGTTGGTTCAGTACAAACTAAGCCCACTGAGCAATTGACAAAGCAATTGCAATAGTTATCTATATAACACTCAGCAGCCAGCCAGACTACTGCTTTGGCTACTCTTCCTACCCAAACGTCAAAAGTACACTCTGTGCAGATGACTAACCCAAAGGCCCCCCAGCAGCCTGAAGGGAAGAAAAAACAATGCAAGAAGGGTAAGGGGGATAAAAAACCCACTGATAATGCTGGCGAGGGCACTACGGAAAAATGGAAGGTGAGGTATCCATGCAACTTATGTGCGAAAGACCACCTGACTCATCTATGTCCTCAACTTGCAGAGGCCCAAAAGTTTGTCACACAGCAACAGCAAGCCGTGTTGACTAATCCCTTTCAGCATGGGCAAAATTTAACTCAAGCCTCTACAAGTGCCGAAGGGGGTAGCTAGGAAAGCTGCCCTCCTCCAAATAATTCCTCTTCCGTGAATGTATATATGGTTAGGGGTGATGCTTTAATAATGACTAGAGCACACGACTATAGTAAACCAAGCACCTCGGAGAAGGGTAAAGAAGCTGAGATCCCATCTCTTCCTCTACAGATCGAGAAGACGTTGGGTGAAACAATGACACGCATTCCAAAGGGTGCATTTAAGAAAGCTTCTCACAACCCAAATGCAAGGGCTGCCCAGAATTACTCTGTGGTGGAAGATTTATCACAAACCCCTTGTGTGATGTCCACTTTGGAAGTCCTCCAAAGCTTCCCTTCTCAGAGGAAAGCCTTGTTGACTGCTTTAGGCTCTACTGAGACTTGTAACCCAGGTACCATCATATTAGATACGACCGACTTAAAACCTCATCTGCCTTACCACGTCACGTTTTAGATAGTAGTGGCTCATTCCACGAAAACTTTTACACAGAATATATTCTGCACGGTGGTCGACGAGGGCGCTTCGACTTGCGTTATGTCATTAGCATGATGGAAGGCCATTGGTCAGCCCGCTCTGTCTCCATCACCTACTCTCCTCACTATGTTCGACGGTCGTTCTTTCCGACCACATGGCATCATTCCTTCTTTCCCTGTACAGTTAGGAGGGAAGACCATGTGCGTTGAAGTAGAGGTAGTTGATGCTCCCCTCAACTATAACCTCTTTTTAGGTCGAAGTTGGACTTATTCTATGCAAGTCGTGGTTGCTACAGTATTCCGAGTCTTGTTGTTTCCACACGAGGGTCGAATAGTGACCATCGATCAATTGTCCTTCTCTAGACCTGACCCAGCTTTGGGGGCATCCACGGTCCCCATGATAGATAATCCTCAACCCGGTGTCGTTAATGTGGGAGTTGGTTTGTGCCCATCCTTGATGGGTACCTTCGATTACCCACCTCCTCATAACAATGACAAGTTCATATCGAATCACCACAAGGTTGAGATTTTTCATGTTTCGTCGTTCCGCACGACTTACTTTGAGGATCTGTGGATTCTTCCTTCCCCATCAGCCATGATGGATGAGACAGGGCACTCTGGCATGTCCATTCCTTTGTCATCTACTGAAGTAGCATACTCTTTAGTCCAGCAAGCTTTAGCTAACCCTGATCTGACTCCCACACAAGAGTTGGATCCACTTCCAGAGCCTATTTGGGCTCAGGATTCTCTTGCTACCACTGATTCGTTAGACTTAGTCTTGCCTTCCGACGAAGTAGTAATCAAAGCAATGACTAGTCTGGAAAAACCTTGGGAAGATTGTCATCACAGATCATATTCCCTCCCAAAGTTAATCCAAATCAAAGCAGGAGAATTCACCGTGACTATGACTGGAGATAGGTCTTGTCAGACTAATCCTTTAGCTACACACAAGATCTATGCTGAGGGTAATATGGAAACCATTTCTGAAACAACACCTATCAATATCTCCAGAACCCCTGACATCCTAGACAATGTTTTCGTCGGAGCATACAGCTCCCCCAAGGAGATGCCAGGCATTGACCCACAAAGAATCTATCATGAGCTAACTTTGTTGTTTTTCAAGCTCGCTTTGAGATCCGAAAGCAACATCCGGCGAGAGTGCATTTATGCTTTTTTATCTTGTCTAGATTAACTGAGAAAAGTAACCATTATGGAGTCTTCTTTAAGCCCTTTTCAGACTCCTTAAAGATGAAAATATTGTTGAGTGACCTTGTTTCTTCACACTCGTTAAATTGGTCCAGAAGAACGTTCCTTAAACGGGTCTCCTTTTAAGCCCTTTTCAGACCCTCTGAAAATGAAAAGATTGCTGAGTGATCTTGTGACCTTTCACACTCATTAAACTGAAATTTGAAGTCACGTCTATCCGGTGGTAGTTTACCCCTTTTTCGGTCCGGATGGTCAACTATACATACAAAGGAATACTCTATTGAATTTCCATTCTTTAGAAGAGTATCCTCAAGTATAATTTTATTCCTTTTTCGGGCCTAAGGGACTAAATTTACGAAAAAGAAACCCCCACGGATTCCATAGTTAAGCTCTTTTCAGACTCCCTAAAATTGAAAATATCGTCGAGTGACCTTATTCCTTCACACTCGTTAAAATGGTCCATAAGAACATTCCTGACGAAGTCCATAGTTAATCTTTTTTCAGACTCCTTAAAAGTGAAAAAATAGCCGAGTGATCTTGTCCTTTTCACACTCGTTAAAATGGTTTTGAATTGACATCTAATCGGTGCTAGTTTATCCCTTTTTCGAATCGACTAGACTATTGACGAAAAAGGTACCCCAATGGAGTTTCCTTTTATGCTTTTTCAGACTCTCTAAATATGAAAAATCACCGAGCTTCCCTTCTCTGGGCTCGTTAAACTTACATCGAAGGACGTTACCATTGTGTGTTCTATCAACCTCATTTGTATACCTTACCCATCAGCCTTGTAACAGTTTGCTTCTGCGTCTTAACACCTTTGGCCACTGGAGGATTTTTCCCGAGCATCATTTCCCTAGAACATCAGTCATGTCCTTATTCCTTGAGCTAGTATGTTTGCAGTACTCGTTCCTCCATTGTAACGTAATATTCCTTTATTCTTTTTCAAAATCATCAAAAAGAACAAAAAAATCAAATATGCCCCAAAAAGAGGATGGGAAAAGTATTTTCTTTATTGGTAGCATAATGAGTCTCCCTTGGATAAAGCACATCTGTTCGTTTGATTCATCAGACTATGGTATGTAGTACAACCTTAGGAAGCTTTGCTCGCTATATAGAGTTATGTCCTCCACCATTTGGTTACTCTTCCAAACATATGGAGAGTTTGCGTTGCCTCCGGCTTCGTAGACTTATGCTTAACAGATATGTTGACTGAGTCTTATCACTTGTCGTGCTATTATCCAAGGGAATTTTGTCACTGAGCCTGAGTCGGTCCCTCTACAATATGTCTCTTGTCCACATACCCGGCCATCCTGAACATCTAATCAAGTCTTTGTTCGAAATCACTGAAGCCTTCAGTCCGATCATCAAGATTATCAAGTCCATAATCGACGAGCCATCGAATACCTCTGGGTAGTGAAGTCGTACACTCATATTACACTCCTACCCGAGTTTATAAGATTTTGAAGTTGTTGCTCGAGCTTTGAAGTATAGCCATCAGGCCGAATCAGCTTCTGGGAGATGGATGCTTTATATGTATATCTTTTTTATTTCGAGATGTAGCTTTGTTGTGTATTGTTCGCGGCTACTCTTTATAGTTATTTGACATGGATCTACAGTGTATTTGATTGGTAGCCATGGTTATATTTTATCTCGAGCATGGGTATGCCCGCCTCGGTGAGACATTTGTTGTTTTGCAGATGGCACCTCCTGATTCTTGATCCTTGGGCTCACTCGTTCAGCACATCAGTACAGATTGGTAAAGGATTGGTAATGTATTTCGGCCATTAGATGCTCTTATGACCTCACACATTAGGGGGCATCTGTTATAACCCTAAATTGCACCACACATGCTTACCTGGCATTAGGCCAACTCATATCCCTTCCTTGCCAAAGCCATGTTGAACAAACTCTTGAAAATCCTCATAAATCAAGTGACACGCGCCCTAACTCACTACTGCACCTGTTGGAACGCTGGAAGGCCTACTACTGCATGCGTTGGAACGCTAGCAGGCCTACTACAGCCCATGTTTACCTAGAAAAGCACAAAAATAGGAAAGTTGCCGATGGGACAAAAAGCTATGGGTCAGTTAACTGAAACTCCCGGCCATGCATGGCCGAGAGTTCGTCCAAAACCCTAGCTCCTTCTAGCCTATAAAAGAAGGGGTAGGGGTACTATTTGGAGGAGGAAAAATATAGCAAAGAAACTCTGCCCAATTGCCAAGTCCACTTGTCCCAACCCTTTAGCCTTTCCTCAAGCCTAAGGAGAATTAGCGCAAAGCAGTTGGAGGACAAAGAAGAGGAGGAGCCCAGGATCAGGATCAAGGAGCGATGGCCGGTCTCTATCATGATTGTAAGTTGATTCATCTTGAGATTAATAAAAGAATACTTTTCCCATCCCAATGCACGAGTTATATGTGATTTGTGTAATTTATGCTTAATTTCTAACCCTCAAGTAGAAAAATAGCATGCATGCATAGTGTTTTGTCTTGATTACAGGTTAGCTTTGGAAGGAGCAGCGCAAAGAAGCGGGCAAAGCGCAACGGAGGATCTACACCAAACATCAGGAAAAGGGTTAGTAGTTCCTTTCCATGCATGTGTCTCGAAAGAGGAGTTTAAGTTTTGGGGTAGTAGGTTAAAAGGTCATTTCTTTAAGGTCAAAATCTGCATGCAAATCAGACCCTAGTTTGCTAGTCCGTAGGGTATTATTTCCCAACAACAATAGTACCTTCTTCATTAACTCTTCTCATTGTACTCTTCTTCATATATTCTAATATATTGTTTTCTGTTCTATTCTTTCTCTCTGCATTTTCTTGCTTCACAATTTATCATGGTATCAGAGCTACAGCAGTAAGCCTCTTCACACAGGCTAGAGAGCAACATGATCCTCAAATAGTGCAGAGCTGACACAGATCTTGAGAGCATTTGACATAGACTTTTCACAAGGCTTGGAGAGCTGTCTGTCATACTCTTGAAAGATTCTTGAAGGAAACTTCCACAAGGAAGCTGTCCACTCATACTCTCAAAAGATCAACGTAAGAGGCTCATGTGAGGTCACAAAGCGTACTACGCTCGAAAATTTCAAGGAGCAGAAACACAAGAAGGAAGCAGAGACTGAGAAGGAAGAAACAGTAAAGATTCTTGTACAATTTTCAAGAATCATCAAAGATTCATGAAGAAGAGATGCAGGACGCAGGAACATTTAAAGAACTCGAAGAATTCATTCAAATTCGTTAAATATTCCTGCAGAAGGGAGAATCATTTAAAGATTCTCAAAAATCGCTCAAATCTGTCAAAGATTGTAGCAGAGAATGAAGAACTCGTGAAATTCTTTCAAATCTTTGAAAGATTCACAAAATTTTTCTTCCACAGAAGAAAATACTTGAAAAGGTAGTAAAGAATGTGTCTTAGGTTCAAAGAATAGCCGTTGTGGCCGTAAGATTCATCCTGTGAACATATCCGAGGCAGAAATCCAGTTCCGAAGGGACGAAGAGGGCACGGAAAAGGAAAAAGAATTTCAGCCATTAGATATTCTGCAGAGGACCGACAGCCATTGGATCCACGCGAAAGTGCACTAGGTTTAGTCCTCTGAAGTGCACAGGAGAAATTTTGACTTGTGAAGTCGCGAAATCTTGACATCATCTGGACCGTCCAATCAAGAGACATGTGGCAAGATCTTGGCATTTCGCTGACTCGCAAGGTCAGAAGGTCAGAAGACTATCATGAGAATTCGCGAATCGTGAAATCACGAACCATTATAGACTGTTGGATCGAGAAATATCGAGAGCCTTCGATCTTATCCCATCACAAAATCGGGGATCGGGAGTTGGACGAGCGAAGGAGACTACTCTCCAAAACTCCAATACGCGAAATCTCGACATCATGTATCACGAAATCCCGAGAGGATTGTGAGCCGCCCATCTCAGAGGACAAGTGGCAGCAGATCCAAGTGCCATCATTTCGACATTTCAGAGTTTAGGATATCAGAGGTCCTATTGACGCAAGGTCACAACACTCCATGGCGAAAGTCCCAAAATCCCGAAAAGAATCACAATCGTCCATTCATTTGGACACATGGCGGAGATCGAGGAAACCGTCGGCATTTTGGCTACCGGGGTTTCAAGTTGACAGAGGATTTGGAGTCGCAAGTCACGAAATCATGAAACGACGAGGACCATCCATCGTAAGGGGACGCATGGCAACAATCTAGGCCCTCGGGGAAAGTCCCGCAAACGAAGGTCATCGGCCTTTTGGGAATCGGTTTTTTGGGAGTCGAGAGACCAAGTGGTCGCGTTTTTGAGTCATGAAAGCCCAAAAGGGACTGTGGTCATATCAGGAGAGGTCATGTTGACCAGAGGTATAGCCCAAGGGGCTAATTGAAGTTAACGCCATTTCGGCGAATCGGCATTTCAGAATTCCCAGTTTCGAAAACTCTGGGACAAGAGTTCTAAACTCGTGAAATAACGAATCGTGAAATCCCGATAGGATATGGACCATCAGATCACAGGAAGATCTGGACTGTTGAATTGTCCAAAGGCAAATCTCGGCATTTCAGCAAATTGAAAGACAAATAACCGAAAAATCCCGTAGCGCTTTAACATCAAGGCGCGTGGTCACATTGCATGGTGACTAAGGCCAAACTTAAGGCTGATAAGCTCTCTTCGGTCATCGGAAAATCGGCGTTTCGACGATCAGAGGTTGGAGAGACAAGAGATCGAAGGACTCGTATAACGAAGTCCCGACGTCAGAATCGCGAAGCCAAAAACTCATGAAATCTTGAATGCAGAGTTCTGAAGTCACTGTAAATTATACGCAAGAGACAGGTAAGTAAGAATTTTGTTTATGTTTTGTTCATTTTTTTAAAAAACAAATATGGCATCGTCTAGCAATTTAGGACCAACTCAGGGTCTGATTCTTCTTGGAAATAACTATGAGTTCTGGTCTCTTCGGATGAAATCTTTTTTACAAGAACAAGAGTGTTGGGATCCGGTGGATCATGGATACGTTGAACCAGACCCTGCAGACTTATCTGCCATGATTAATCAACAGAAAATTGCTCAGGCAACTCAAAGAAACAGAGAAAATAAAGCTAAATTTTGGATTCAAAATTATGTGGATGACTCGATTTTCTCAAAAATCATAGGCACTGGTACTTCAAAACAGACCTGGGACATCCTTAAATCTTCCTACCAAGAAAATGACAGGGTCAAAACAGTTCAACTGCAGAGCTTGAGGATGCAATTCGAGACTCTAAGGATGAAAAATTCTGAAAATGTGGATCTGTTTATGACCAGAGTCATGGGCATCGTGAACCAGATCAGATTGACTGGTGAAACCATCACTGATCAATGCATTGTTGAGAAAATTCTCAGAAGTTTACCAAAGAAATTTGAAATGGTTGTAACAAAAATCCTTGAATCCAAGGATATGTCCAGTTTTTCCACAGATGAATTAATTGGTTCTCTGGTGACACATGAGACCAGACTGCATCTCATAGATGAGTCAATCTCCAATGCTTTCAAAACTCAATTCTACTTCAGCAGAGGGAAAGGCAGAGGAAGAAGTATAGGTCACCAAGGAAGAGGGAGCAATCAAAGTAAGTCACTCCAGTGGAGGTAACAGACAATAGTATCTAAATCAAAATTTCCAAGGTCAAGACAACAACAACAAAATCAACATTAGAAATTCCAGCCTCAAAGAGGCAGAGGGAGAAGATCAAATGAGAAATCAAGCATACAATGCTATTACTGCAAAAAATATGGGCACTATGAATCTGAATGTAGGAAGAAGCAAGCAGATTAGCTCTCAGGCAGAGCACATGTGTCAAATCACACGAGAGAAAACTCAGGAGGTATGTTTCTTTCGTGCCTCAAAACTGAACAACAACCTAAAGATCTTTGGTTGTTGGACAGTGGATGTAGCAATCACATGACAGGTAAGAAAGAATTACTTTCATGTATTGATTCTTCAATCTCATCTGATATTACACTTGGAAACGATTATTTAGTCAAAGTTCAAGGAAAAGGAACTGTTCCTATTCTTACTAAACAGAATGTAAAGAAAGACATAAATAATGTCTATCATGTTCCAAATCTGAAACATAATTTTCTAAGTGTAGGAAAGCTCATTGAACATGGCTATAAGGTACTTTTTGAGGGAGCATCTTGCAAGATATATGAAAAAATCCCAAGAAGAAAATTGATTTTTGAAATCCATATGACTCAAAATAGGATGTTTCCCCTTACCCTCAGAACTGCAAACCTGATTCAACCATATGCACAGAGTGCATCTACCCTGAATGAAACAATGGTTTGGCATACAAGATTTGTACATCTACCATTTCATATTCTAATTCTTCTTCAGAAGAACTCCATGGTCAAATGTCTTCCTATATTTAAAGAGCACATTCCCCCATGTGAGTCTTGCATACTTGGAAAACATAAGAGAACTAGTTTTTCACAGTCTTCCAATCAAGCCAAACAACATATTGAACTTGTTCACACTGACCTATGTGGACCAATGCAAATAGAGTCAATAGGTGGTATCTTTTACTTTCTAACGTTTATTGATGATTTCAGCAGAAAAATATGGATCTATTTTCTCAGACACAAGTCTAAAACTTTCGCAAAATTCAAAGAATTCAAGGCAAAAGCTGAAAAACAGAGTGGAAAATATATCAAAGCACTCAGGTCAGATGGAGGAGGAGAATACAACTCCAGAGAATTTGCAAATTTCTGCAAATCACAAGGCATTATCATGCAAACAAGAGGCAGGTATACTCCACAACAGAATGGAGTGGCTGAAAGGAAAAATCAGACAATAATGAATATGGCAAGAACACTTCTCAAAGAGAAAATTTTGTCAAATAGGTTTTGGGATGAAGCAATAGCATGCTCAGTTTATCTCCTGAATAGATCTCCAACCACCAAACTAAAGCTAAAATTCCCTCAAGAAGCATGGAGTGGGACAAAGCTAAATGTTGCACATCTAAGGACATTCGGATGCATAGCATACGCTCACATACCTTTCGAATTAAGGAAGAAAATTGATGACAAAAGTGAGAAATGTATTTTCACTGGATATAGTGAAACATCTAAAGCTTATAGGCTTTACAATCCAATCACCAAGAAACTAATTCTCAGCAGAGATGTAAAATTTCTAGAAAATCAATTCTGGAATGATTCAGAAAATCAGCAGATGGACAATCAAAATCCACTGCTGCCAAGTTCTGAAAACGCAGAAAATTCAGGACAAGAAGTACCTCAAACTATTCTTCCAAGATTGCAGGTACAAAGACAACCTGAAAATTCTCAGGATAACTCAACTTCCAGCAGAGAATCATTCTCTGAACCACACAATCAGAGAACTCAAAGTTTGAGAGAAATCCATCAGCAGTTGGATG
>JZKD02S1305860.1:405293-426697 GCA_000966675.3 Picea glauca
AGTGGTTTCAGCAGAAGCCAAAATGAGCCAACTCTTTACACCAAAACAGATCAACATGGTAAAATTTTGATTGTATGTTTATATGTTGATGACATGATCTATACGGGAAATCTTGTGTTAACAGATTTTAAACATGCCATGCAATCTGAGTTTGAGATGATAGATCTTGGCATAATGAAATATTTTTTAGGGATTGAGGTTGATCAATCAACCAAAGGCATTTTTGTCTATCAACAAAAGTATGCAGTAGACATCCTCAAAAGATTTTGCATGGAATAATGCAATCCAACAGAAACCCCCATACCACTAGGCACAAAATTGAGCAAGAAAGATGAAGGTCCTACAGTGGACTCTACCCTGTACAAAAGTTTAGTAGGCAGTTTGTTGTATCTTATAGAAACTAGGCCTGACATTATGTATGCAGCCAACCTTGTTTCTAGATTCATGGAATCCCCCAAAGATTCTCATTGGAAAATGGCGAAACGAATTCTGAGATATGTTGCAGGAACTCTCAATTTCGGCTTATGGTACACTAAATCTGATCGTAATCAACTTTCTGGTTACACAGACAGTGATTTTGCAGGTAGCCTAGATGACAGGAAAAGCACATCTGGACATGTTTTTCAACTGGGCACGAACCTAATCTCATGGGAATCAAAGAAGCAACCAATTGTTTCAATATCTTCTGCAGAGGCAGAGTATGTCGTTGTTACCTCAGCTTCTTGTCAAGTTGTGTGGCTGAGAAGAATATTGAAAGATATGTCACATACAGAAAATGATCCAACTCCTATTTTTTGTGATAATACTTCAGCAATTGCACTATCCAAAAATCATGTGTTTCACAAGAAAAGCAAACACATTGACACTCATTTTCATTTCATACACGAGCTAGTCAATAATGGTGATATTGCACTACAATTTTGTGGTTCTCGAGATCATCTTGTTGATATCTTTACAAAGCCACTAGGAAAATTGGTTTTTGATTTTCAGAGACAACACTTAGGCATAATCAGTGCTAATATTTGTAACTGTTGAGTTTAAGAGAGAGTGTTAAATATAATGTAACCTCAACAGGCTAACTGTACACTGCCAGCTGCCCTGGCCAACTATACTTTTTATTCTTGATTTGCTTGAGCCTATTTAGCTCAGCTATTTCCCTTTGCATAGTACCTTCTTCATTAACTCTTCTCATTGTACTCTTCTTCATATATTCTAATATACTGTTTTTTGTTCTATTCTTTCTCTCTGCATTTTCTTGCCTCACAATTTATCACAAAGTATACATCATATCTTAGCAAGCCTTGGATCATAATAAAAGAGGAAGATAACAAGTTTAACTTTCCCAAATGAAAAATAAAATGAGGAAATGAAATTAATGGGGGAGAGCAAAGTAATAACAAAGCCGATAGCCTCATTCAACCAATCAACCCTTCATTCATCCCCATGATTTTCTTCCTTGAGATCATGTGTTGACAAATATTTCTTTATCGCATTCATGTCTTAATTATCTAAACCGAGAAGTGCTTGAACAAAATCATCTACCAATTATGGCCTTACTCACATAACCAATTTTCTAACAAAATAAACTTGGGAAGAATCGTTCATCGACCTTGTTTTTCATGCGATATTGGAGTGAAACAATCAAATGTAGACTTGAGATCTGATATATGTGAACAAATTGAATATTATGTTCTACGTGAAGCACTTGCACAACTCTACAGAAAGAAACTAGCTCAGATCGGACATTCTTAGACAGGAAAGCTCGTTAGTTCATTCGCTGCAATTTTCCTGACGCTAGCTATCTTTCTTCTTGCTTTTTTCCTCGTCCTGATAATTATCTGAGGGCTTGGAGACATCAAACTTATGTTTTCTTTTTCATTTTTCTTCAATTTTAGAGATAAGAGAAAAGTATTTTCACTTATCAAAGATATAAGAGAAAAGTAGGTGTCAGCATAAACTGGTTCACCATGTCTGCATGTTGTCTCTGCAATGTATCTTCGGTCATCTTCTGATACCTTGAAGAGGCATCTCTGAATATATTTGTTCTTCCATTTGTGATCGTTTGAGGCGGTTAGGTAGGTAATCTGAAGGGTCATGGGTTTGAAGTTCCTATCTCGTATTTGTGGACATACAAAAGATAGAGAGGACTTAATGAAATGACTAGTGCTCTGATACCATTGATCAAGGAAACTGGGTGCTTGGATCATCTCCTCTAACTTCCCCTTAGAATCGTGCTTTAAAAAGTAGAATCGTGCTTTAAAAAGTAAGAAAAGGGAGGTGGTATCTTAATGATTTGGGAGTGGTAACCTGGATTCGGGAAAGACAGAAAATGGGGGTTGATTGGATCTGAGGAGTAGATATATGAGACATTTGGATGATTTCCAGATTGAAGGTAGGAATGCACTAGGTGATGGATTGATTCCCTAGTGAATTGGAAGTAGGAAACATCATTCCCAAAATTTGAACTACGATGGAGGCCCATTCCACTTGAATCTCAATGAACTATGTTATAATCGATGATTCATTCTTGAACTCATTTTACTTCAATTGATTTACTTTTCTCTTATCAATCAAAATCGAGGAAAGAAGAGATGACGATAACCCTTTCTTTGTGTCTTCCCTGAATAACTAATAGGGAACAAACCTGACTGGGAACTGGAAGTATTTTGGAATATTATAATGCAAAAAGGATACTTAGGCCCATTGTCTTAGATGTTGTGACGAGTCGGAACATGGTCTTGCATCAATATCAGGGGAAGGAAAGGCCCCAAATAGAATTTGGATTTTCACCTTTTACTCAAGGCATTCTCCACCATGTTGCAACCTTATGCACGCCTATTCCTATTCGGGTAACATCCAAGATTGCATTACTTACTGGCCCCTTTTATGAGATAGGATAATAACTAGCGGAGTACCTAAGAAGCTATCTATTATTGGCATCTAAATAAAAATGACAGAGGGATAGAATAATTCCTAAGAAGTCCACGATGTTGGTATGGGACTATCGACACCTGGTTGGATGTTGTAGAAGGTTGTGGGACCTCAATAGTTAGTCATGCAGGCAAGACATGCATAAGAATAAGTCTATTACATCTCTATAAAAGTAAGGGGAAAGAAAGGAAGGTAAACTAGCACCAATGATGTAATTCCCTCTTAGGGGTTCAAGATAAATATAGAGATTCCTAAGCAATGAGATAATAAAGGTTCATCATCATTAAATATAGCTCTTATTCATAACCTACTAAAATACAATTCATGAGAAATAAATCAGAAACTTGGGAAAATGTTGATATTATGGTAGATACGAGAGGTATTAACCTCCCAGTTTAACCTTTGACAAGACTAGAATATTTAGGGAAGCAAGAGAAGCCCTAAAACATTGGATAATAACCCTAGAAGACAAGTTGGCTCAAGATAATAATTAATATTAATTTATTATCCTTCAGAAGTAGAAGTCGGCCCTATTAGGTGACTTGGAGGACTATAAATAAGAGGGTGCTAGAGATAATTTGTCACATACACTTTCACAACTGCATAAGGACTAGTGGTGCGCAAGTTTGGAGAGGGAGTGCAACTGCAACCACTGCAACTGGGATTTTGTCTTTTGGTTGGACTTGGTCTCTTGGTTATGGTTTGGAGTTTCTGCTCGATTTCTGGTTATTCTTTCTTGCTGCGATATCCTTGGAGAAAGGTGCACTATCCTTGGTTGGCTATTGGTATGCTACCAAAATTATTCTATTTGTCAAGGTTAAGGTGCTCGTGGGCAGCCTTTGTGCCTATGGTTGGGTGAAAATATTGTTATATTATCTATGGAAAAATGATCACATCCATTGATTTCTAACAGGTTATGGGCCCACACTATCTTCAGACAGTCTAACCACTGGAAGATATATTGGGAACTTATTTATTAAGCTCGTTATGGCAACATTTACAGCTGCAACTAGGTTTTTTGATTATGCAGCTGCAACAAAACCTAACCCTTGTGTTCAGGCACTTATGGTGAAGCACTTGACCTAATTCATTAACATCCTAGTGTTCCTTAGCCTAGCACACCTCTTGGTATTCTCGACTGGAAAAAATATCATGTTTTAATCTTTGGTCAAAGTCAAAGTCAAAGTCAAAGTTTGACTGATCAAAGTCAAAGGTTGACTAGTCAAAGTCAAACATTGACTTATGGTCAAAGTTTAAATTTTAGAGTTTCTAGCTCGTTCTAATCATTGAATCTTTTGATTGAGTTTCTAATCTCTTATTGTCAATATGGTATCTAGTTTCATATTTGAAGACAAGTTGGACGATGCTACAAGGTTTCAAAGGTATGCACTTGTATATGTTATCTAAGTTATATCGTATAGAAAAACATGAGTGTGTTTGCAGGGAAAGTACTAGAGATCTTGTCCAAGTTGTAATCTTGGATTCAGTGCATTCACAAGAACAAGTGCACTAAGTTTTGATTAAATTGTTAAGCTTCAAATTTGTGTATATCAAAGGTGATAATTACTACATTACAAATTGTGAAAGTAGTGTTTGAAAGATTCTATTATTTCTAGGTGCAATGAATACTCGACTGCATATGAATACTATTGATATAGATTCTTATTGTACTTGTTCACAAGTTGAACTAACATCTCTTCTCGATAGATATTCATGTTTGTTCTTGTTGCTCTTGTTCTGGGCAGGTACCCTTGTGAAATATGTTTGATGAGCAATCCTTGCAGAAGATGTCATAGAAGAAGTTTATAAAGATGACACAACTACTAGATGGCAAGCAATCATAACAGATAGAAACAAACTTAAAGAGACTCAAAGGATTCAGACTCGAAGGAAGTCAAAAATCAAAAGGAAACCAAAACAGGCTTGTGACACTTTGTAGAAAGCAAAGAGAGACGCAGCAGAACGAAGCATGGAATCTTTCAAATGGAAGAAGTTGATCAAAGAATTCCAAAAGAAGAGAATGCATATTGCTCATTTAGGAATGAATATGGGATTAGGAGGGAGCTAATCCCCAACGATATGATCCATTGAAGAATTAGTGAATACCATGAAGTATCTCTCCATGTTCTTCATTGGAAGTAGCAACCATGATAAGCAGCACGTGTTCAGTTTGACTCTAGAAGAAGTATTCTTCGAAAAGAAGCCTTGAATAGCCTTGGTTGTCCATCTACATTTATGTTCCTATGGTGGAAGGTTGGAGCCTTTAGGAAAGAAAGACATGTAATATGTAGAAGATTCCATGGACTCCAACATTGAAGATAAACATGAGGAAGAACATGAAGATTCCAAGAAGGAAAGAAAAGTCAGAACAACCAATTGAAGCATTTTGAACCCACTCAAAGTAGTCAAGCATAAGGAATGGAAGGAAGCTGTGATGAAGAAAAATGTGTGTGAGAAATTTATAAAAAGACTTAAGCATTGATAGATACAAGACGAGACTCAGGGCTAGAGAGTTCTCCCAGTAGGAGGGATAAGACAATGATGACAACTTCTTCTAGTAACCAGATATACCTCTACCTGAGCCATTATATCTACTATAGTATCCATGGGTTGGAGTTTACATTATATAAATGTAAAGACTGTTCTTATCAACAGAGTAATTGAAGAAGCAGTGTATGCAGAGAAACCTCAAGGTTTTGAGGTATACCAGAAAGAGACCCTTGTATGAAGATGGAAGACTACCTTGTATGGATTCAATTAAACTTGGTGCATAGCCTCTCATATACAATAGGAGCATGGTAAAAAATTTCTGTGACAGAGGAAGTATATTGAAATGGCTCTTCGGAAATCTGAGATGATGGATTGCAAATCCATGGAAAACTCCCATGATGATAGATATGAAGAAGTTAAGAGACTCTGATCCAGTAGACCCATCTATGTATCAACAATTGATTGGCTCATTTATATATTTGGAGAATACTCAGCCAGATATTTTCCTCGTGGGACATTTGATTTATGATATACAGTTGCACAGATTTATCGATTCAGAGTTTGGCTCTATAAGTTGGTTTTTGGACTAACTGATCAGGTGTTGAATTTGACTATGATATATTATGATGATTAGAGCTATGTGAAGATTTTAGAGAACTTGATGTTCCATGATAGGTTGAAGCACATTGAGATCAAACATTATATTCTCCATGATAAAGTCTAGAGGGGAGAAATGGTTCTCCAGTATATCTCCACAGATGAGAAGATAGCAGATATTTTGGTAAATCCTTTGTCCAAGATGAAAAGTTTGCGTACTTAAGGGACATGTTGGGGCTCATGGAGATGACTTCCTTATTGAAAAAGGAAGTGATTACTCCCAGGTTGGGAGGGAGAACTGATATGTTATTGATTTATGGAAATTCATTTTCTAGTTTGGAAAATGGTCCAGGTTGGGTAGTCAGCTTCCAGTCCAGAAAGTGGCCCAATATTTCTAACGAACATGCATTTTCCAGTTCAAAAAATAGTCCATATCGGACATTCATTTTCGGAATGAAAATGGTACGATAGATTGTTGATGTACTATAGACAGTGAATCCCCTTGTGGCCAGTGTGGTGGAATGGTCTAGAAAAATCATTCTTCTTGGCAGTCACTCTGAGTAGTCGTCAAGTAGAATGGCCTGCCTCGTTGGGCAATCATTCTTTTCAAGTTCATGATTGTGAGTAGTTTCGAAGAATGATCCATTTTGGAGGTTGGTGCAGGATAGTCATTTGCATAGGAAATGGTCCGAACAGTAATTCCCTAGGCTAGACTCATTCTCTCCAAGTTTCATTGTGATTAGTGCCAGAGGAATGGCCTAGTTAGGTGAATGGTACAAGTTCAACAATCAGGGACATGCATTCCCTAGGGTAGACTCATTCTCTCCAGGTTGCACTATGATTAGTGTTGGAGGAATGGCCTAGTTAGGTGAATGGTCCAGGCTCGGAAATCAGGGACAATTATTCTTCTATGCTTGGGAAGAATTGTCCAGATATCCCATGGCTAATGTTTTACTTTTTGAGGGAAGATGCTCTTCCATATCTCACATATGTGAGTGGAAGAATAGCCCATATGACTCAATTTGTATCATGATATTGTTATGCAGGTTGATATCAAATGATATGATTGTTGTGGAGACTGTATTTCTATGGACAATAGATGTATGCTACTGTGGTGGATGTGTTCCACTGGTTGTGAATATGTGCCACTGGTTAGTAGCTGTGTGCTACTAGGTGTGGTTGTGTACCACTATAATTGTGTTCTATTGAATGACATTGTTCTGATTTCCATGGATACTACCACTAGTGTTGGAGATGATTTCCAACTAGATGGATAGTCAGTGTGTTGATGGACATACATTCTCCAGGTGGGGAATGGTCCAGGAAGGACAAATTATTGGTGGATAGACATCCTTCCTGTGGAGGATGGTTTAGGTTGAAAGATTATTGTTGGAAAGACATTCTCCCTGTGGAGAATGGTCCAGGTTGAAAAGTCGTTGATATACCATGGAAAACTATTCTTCTAGGACATGTGTCTGAATTAGAAGAATGGCGTGTCTCCCTGAGTTCACAGTAGTTACCAAAGTGGAGAGATCGGTACATGACATACATTTTTCCCTGAGTTCATAGTTGTGGCCGAAGGAAAAATGGTCCAGGACAATAGTTATTCTAGGGCATATGTCTAGATTAGAATAATAGTCCTTGTATCCCATCGTGTGGCTTCCAACATCTGTTGGAACAATTATTCTTCTAGGGCATATGTCCAAATTAGAAGAATGGTTCTTATATCACTCTATGTATTGAGTGACTTATTCAACATCATGCCTGATTACTCAAATGGAGTATGGCTTCGAGAGATGATGTAGTTGATGCTATCAAATGATACTGATAGTGATGATGTTTCCATGGATGATCTTAGGGGATAAATTTCACTCATGGGCTAATTTTCCATGGTTTTTCCAAAAATGAAATTCGCTATTTTAAAAATGATTCGCCCAAATTCTATAAGATAAAATTATTTTACCTTAAAAATTGCTAAAAAAATTAAAAACTATATAAAATCCTTAGAAATTTGAATATTATTACAAAAATATTGCCAAACATTTATAGTTGGCATATAAAGGATTAGTAAGATTCGCCAAGGTTTCTACATTTTAAAATAAATTTCCATCCTTAAAATCATCCCTAGATGTTTCTCATGAGTTGATCTACTTGATCATGAGATAGTCTGTGTGGCTATGATGATGCTACCAATTGAATGGCATGTTTGTTCTCAAAACCATTACCTTTAATACCTCCCTATCTAGGAGGGAGTATTGATATTATGGTAGTTACAGGAGGTACTAACCTCCACGTGTAACCTTTGACAAGACTAGAATATTCCAGGAATCAAGAGAAACCCTAAAACATTGGATAATAACCCTTGAAGAAAAGTCAGCTCAAGAGAATAATTAATATTGAGTTATTAAGTAGAAGTCGGCCTAGTTAGGTCACTTGGAGGACTATAAATAAGAGGGTTCTAGAGCTCATTTGTCACATACACTCTCACAACTACATAAGGACTAGTGGTGCACAAGTTTGGAGAGGGAGTGCAGTTGCAACTGCTACAACTAGGATTTTGGCTTTTGGTTGGACTTGGTCTCTTGGATATGGTTTGGACTTTCTGCTTGGTTTCTGGTTATTCTTTCTTGGTGTGCTACCCTTGGAGAAAGGTGTGCTATCCTTGGTTGGCTATTGGTTTGATACCATAATTATTCTATCTGTCAAGGTTAAGGTGCTCCGGGGTGGCCTTTGTGCCTATGGTTGGGTGACAATATTGCTATATTGTCTATGGAAAAATGAGCACATCCATTTATTTTATAACATAAAATACCCTCCCTTCATATGCCTAGTTAGGAGAATACCTAAACCCTTCAGATGTCCCTTCACTTACCCTTGGGGCCTCATCTTCTTCTTCACCACCCTTTAGTAATCCTAATGAAAATAATTTTCAGCCAAAAGCCATCATGCCTCGCAGTTGATCTAACTTTTGCGAGGAAAACCATGAGGAAAGTACATGTGAGGTAAAGAAGAGTGTAAGAAATAAAGTCTTTGGTAAAAGGATTGAAACTACTATTTTTGTCCTAGATTTTGCAGAGCCAGAGGATGTTATGATCATAAATACTAGGAATAAATCCTATGCTCCAAAAGGTAAATATGATCCTCCTTGAACTTATTCTAGCCCAATCTCATATTGACCAGCTACTACTGTTAAGGCTACTAAGGCTCCTGACAGTCAAGGAAATACCTCCCCTATTCCCTCTTCCAAATACAAAATTCTAAATCAATTGGCTAATATTAAAGTTGATGCTACCCTCCTAGACATGGTTGTCATCCCAGAGCAACAAAAGCATATGGAAAATTTCATGGAAGGAAAAGCTTCCATTGTATCCAACCTCTCTGAAGAGGTAGATGAAGAGGATTCAACTGTAAATAAAGTAGGTGTACATAAATTTAAACACCCTGTAAAAAAAACCCCGTTTTTTTCTTCTGTAAAGATTATGGACAAATTAGCCCATCGTTGTCTCATTGATGGTGGTTCAGGCCCAAGTGTAATGTTAAATATTATTATGGAAGAGATAGGCTTGTCTTCTACGAATGAAAACACTAGAAGCATGATCTTCTATAATAGTTTACAATAATCGACCATAGGTGAAATCAAGGACGTGACCTTGGTTTTGTGTGTGTATCCTGAAATAAGGAAAACCCTTAATATTTAGGTAATCGATATGTCATTGAGTAATTACTCGATCATATTAGGAAGATATTGGCAAGCTCTGGCGGGTGGATACCTCTCACTCAACGGGACACACTTATCCATTCCTCGGAATGGTAAAAACATTATAGTCCGGAGGGAGGGAATAATATCACCTTATATAGAAATCATTCCATATCCTAATGTGAATTATATCGAGGAGGACCTAGGAGTGTATTCTATCTTTGCATATGAGGACAACATTACCTTGGAACAAATCGACATAGAGGATGGGATGTGGCATATGCACTTTGATGGTTCATGCTCCAATGAAGGAAACAGATATGGTATTATCTTGTACTATCCTGTGGGTAAAATTCATAGCTTTTCCTATAGGTTAGAGCTTGCTTGCACAAACAACATCACTGAATTTGAAGCGGTACTGCTAGGCATTGAAAATGCCTATAATTTAGGTTGTGGTCACCTTACAGTTTTTGGGGACTCTGAAATTGTTGTAAACCTTGTACATAAGATATATTCTCCTAGAAACAAATTAATGAAACGTTACACCCAAACTGTTTGGGCACTTATCTCTAACTTGCTATATTTCAACATCACTCATGTTAAAAGGGAATTGAAATCAATGGTTGACAGGTTAGTTGTTTTTGTAGCCTTTCCTACTCAACAACTTATGCCACAAAGACCTGATTGTACCTTTCAATATTTGTATTGTCCACATATCCTTAATAATGTAGAGTCATGGCAAGTCTTCGCTAGTGATGAGAGCATATGTGCTTTCATTCAAAATGAACCTTATAATCCTAAAGAAATTATATCAATGGAAGATAGAAAAATTCTGAAGGGCTTGACTCCTCTAAAAAGTTCATTTTCATCGAGTGATGTAGGCAACAAAGAAAAACATAAAGAAGAGGAGTCGAAAAGGAAAGTGGGTGAAACCATTTCCTTTAACATTGGGACACCCGATTGTCCAAAGAATGTTAAAATAGGTGCCCAATGTTCAGATGAAAAAAAAGTGAAGTTCATTGAGTTACTTCATGAATTTCAAGATGCTTTTGCTTGGTATTACGAGGATCTTCGTGGTTTTGATCCTTCTCTTATATGAATGACGTCAAAAATTATTTTGTAGGGATCAAGAAGGAAATAAGTTCCGCACTAGTTTTGGCGAAGCCGAATATTGAGAAGGAATTTATGATATATACTAATTCCACAAAGGAAGCAATTTATGCTATCCTCATGCAATGTGATGACCAAGTTAATGAAAAAACAGTGGATTACATGAGTCAAAGCTTGTCAGACGATGAGTTTAAATATTATTTTATTGAAAAGCATGCTTTCTCTCTTGTTAAATATGTTGAAATATTTTTCCACTTCATCTTATGTAAGCATATGCTGGTAAAAGTCCCTTTACCTGCTGTCAAGTTTTTACTCTCACAGACTTCTCTTTCAGGGAATATTGCACACTGGCTTTCCAATATCCTTAAGAATGATCTAACCATAATGACTTCTAAAACAATAAAGGGATATGACTTAGCCCTTCAATTATCTCAGCATGTTGAAACAAGAGAAGAAATTGATGAACAAGATAGTTCTTTATCAACACTTTTTTACATTGACAATCAAATCCTTCCTGTATCTGAACATCCTTGGTATAGAGATATGGTTTATTACTTGCAAAATTAAAGATGTCCAGATAAATTATATAACCATCAAAGAAGAATTCTTTGTCTCGAATCTTCTATATATTTCATTATAGGAGACTTGTTGTTTAGGAGATCTGTTGATGGTATGTTACTTCGTTGTGTGAATAATGAGGAAGCACAAAAATTGTTACAAGAGACTCATGGATATTCAAATTATGTTATTCATGTAGGAGGTCACTTTTCTACTAAAACTATTTATTTTTAAATTATAAGGAAAGGGTACTATTGGCCTTTCGTGATTCTTATATTTTTTCAAGATCTTGTGACAAGTGCTAGAATTTTTCTAGGAAAGAACGTCTTCCTGCTATTCCTTTACAACCTATCCTCCTTGAATTTCCTTTTTAAAAATGGGGTTTGGACTTTATTGGTCCTATTAATCCTCCATCTTCAGTAGGGAAAGTTTTTATTTTGAAAACCACAGACTATTTTACGAAATGGACTGAAGTTGTTCCTCTTAAGCATTTGCAGGATGAGCAGGTGATTGTTTTCCTTGAGACTAATATTTTTTCCAGATTTGGTCTTCCTTTGGAAAATATTACAGACAATGGTCCTGCTTTTATTTCTGCTAAGATGACCCAATTTTTATCTAAATTGGGGGTTAAACATTTTACCTTATCAACTTATTATCCCTAAGGAAACGACAAGTCGATTATACGAATAAGAATCTAGTCAGAATTATCAAAAGCCTCATTGAAGATAAGCCTCGTCAATGGCACACTCTCCTCACTTACGCCCGTTTGGAATATCGCACTACCACCAAGGTGAGGTCTGGTTGCACTCCTTTCTAGCTTGTTTATGGTCAAGAATCCATTCTTCCTACCGATCTAGAACTCTCCTTGCTAAGGTTAATGCTATAGGTTGAAGAATTAAATTCTTTCAATGTCTCTAAAAGAATGAATGTACTTTTGCCTTTAGAGGAGAAAAGGACGTTTTCCTTGGATAATCTAAAGAGAAGAAAACAATATGTTAAAAGATATTTCAAAAAAAGTGTCAAGGTTGTCAAATTTAAGGTTAATGAGAAGGTGTTTTTGTGGGATTCAGCTCATGTTGATAGATGAAGGCATTCAAAGTTCCAAAAATTATGCTTGGGTCCTTTTAAGATCGCTTTTGTCCTGGGTGAAAATTCATATTTCCTAAAGAACTTACAAGAGTGATTTATTTTCTACAGCACCAACGGTTCCCACCTAAAACACTATGTGGAACCAACTTGAAAGTTTAAATGTTGTATGGAAATTTTATTGTATTATAGTTTGTTTTATTTGCTTTGATTTCACATTTCTATTATTTCATTTTTGTTATTTCATTTCAACTGTTTCATTTTTTCTATGTCATTTCCAACTATTTTGTTTATTTTATTTGACTTCAATTCTTGTCAAAATAAAATGTTGGATCATTTTTTCCACATCGACGCTATTCTGCAAAGTATTGTTAATCAATAACAATCAGGTTACACAGCTGTCATGATGTTCCCCTTGAAAGAATAATTGAAATTGTTATCTTTTTCAACTATTGTTATATAAGATAGTCGGTTTGATCCAGGTGGATATTGGTGGCCACCCACCTTTTCCAACTGGCTCAAAATAGTTTTCTGGAAATTTTAGCAATTTACTATTATTAGCAGTTTTAACTTCCGGGGCCATTTTGAGGGCCTAAATGAAGGTTTTCCAGGATCGATCTTCTCAGTGATAGACAAAGGAATTATTGAGCCCCCAAAATGAATCTCCTCGATGACTGATGGTTGGGAAGGGAGTGGTTGGTCATACCCTTTGGTTTGACAAATGCTCCAGCCACTTTCATGAGAATGATGGACGATATCATGTGAGCATTCACCAATACTTTTGTATTGGTGTATCTGAATGACATTATCATCTAAAACAAGACTTGGGCCGAACACTTGTAGCATTTTCAGTAGGTTCTGCACACCCTGCGGCGGCACAAGCTATACACCAACTTGGAAAAATGATCCTTCAGCATGGACAGGGTCCATTACCTAGGCTACATCATTGATCATCATGGCATACATGTGGACTTAGCCAAGATCCAAGTCATATGTGACTGGCCAGCCCCAACCACACTGACTGATCTTCATATCTTCTTGGGCCTTGCCAATTTCAACCGCAAGTTCATGTTGGGATTCTCCCATATTGCATGGGCCCTCAACCAAATAACCAAGGGTGGTGGTAAGGAAAATTTGTGTGGGGACGGTCCCAAAAACAAGTGTTCGTTGATCTGAAGCAGTGCTTGTGCTCAATCCTAGTACTTTCACTACCAGAACTGCAACAACCCTTTGAGATCAAGACAGATGCTTCAGACTATGATGTGGGTGTCGTTCTCACTTAGCACGACCACCCTGTGGCCTATCATAGTGAGACACTATCAGATGTTGTCCATAAGTACCCTACTTACGACAAAGAAATCTAATCCATTGTGAAATCTTGTCACTAGTGGAAACATTACATTCTTGGGAAGGAAACAATCATCCACATTGATCATAAGCCACTGCAGTTCATGCAGACACAAGGAAAATTGCAGAATGACCTCCATCAAAAGTGGTCCACATACTTGCAGCAATTCCACCTCAACATCAAGTATAAAACAGGAAGCACCAATCATGTCACTTATTTCCTCAGCAGACCGCCAGTCACGACACTCACCACGATGCTAGAATCTTGCAGCCATGAGACCTCTCGATGGACCCAACTCTATGAGACAGACCCAGACTTCGCCACAACCTACCAAATTTTGGGTGCAAACGTAGTTGTCGATAATTTCCATCTTCAGGATGGGTTGTTGTGTCATTTGGGCCATATCTGTGTTCCATCAAGCAAGTTAATGAAGATGATCTGGGAATCCCACTATAGTCAGGTGGCAGGACACTTCTGCGTCGAAAAAACAGTGGCAATGATATAGAAACATTCCTACTGGCCGAAACTTTGACAGGAGGTCAACAAGTATATCAAGTCCTTCATTGCCTATGCTATTACCAAACCGACCACTAAGAAATAGCACCTATACACCCCTCGTCCTACTCTTGATAGGCCATGGGAATCCATCTCAATGGACTACATGTCGGGCCTCCCATCCACCAAGCAGGGAAATGAATTTATTTTTGTGGTTGTTGATCGATTTTCTAATATGGAAATTATGGTTGTCTGCAAGAAGAGCATCACAACAGAGGCCACTGCCAAGCTCTTCTTTGAATGAGTCTGGATACATTTTAAAATCCCACAAACCATTGTCTCAGATCGGGACAGTCGATTTATCACCACATTCTAGTCAAGCCTTTGGTCACTGCTGGACACCAAGGTCACCAAATCTATGGCCTTACACCCCCATACAGATGGCCAAACCGAGGTCGTAAATCGAATGATTGTGCATATCCTTCACATGTATAATTCCAAGAAACATCGCACATGGGATGATATCCTTCCCTATGTCCAACATAACTACAACCGAGCCCTACATAGCTCAACCGGCCACAACCCTTTTCAGGTGGGGTTGGGATTCCAACCATTGGGTCCCATAGATGTTTCATTTCCCCTTGCGGTCACCTCAATCGACTCATATCCTACTCCAAGTGAAGTTGACAAAGCCACTCGGTTCATTGAGCGGATCCATCACATCCACCAACAGGTTCAGGAGATCCTACAAAAATCTATTCACAAGTACAAGTAATGCCATGATCAACATCGGGTGCCACATAAGTTTCAAGTGGGTGACAAAGTTTGGTTGCACTTGTAGAAACAATGCCTTACAGGACCCAATCGGAAGATTCGCCCACTCCGTTATGGTCCGTACACAATCACCAAGGTCGTGGGAAATAATTCTTTTGAGCTAAACATTCCTCCTTTCCTTGGCCTACACCCAGTGTTCAATGTGGATCTCCTTTGCCCTTATTTCCCACCATTATTGGACACCTCAGAAGTAGTAGAACAACTGATGCCAATAGAGATAAACCTTGACTTCATACAACTAGAATCCCGGGATCATATTGTGGACACACAAATTAAGGGCAATCAACAGCAAAGGATCCAGCTTTATCAAGTCATCAAAGTAGGGTAGCTCCTGCACCAAGGCAAGTGGCTCACCTGGGGCCAAATTCAGAAGAAATTTCCACATATGATGGGGGAACTCAACGCAATGGAGACCATTTCTTCCTAAGGATGGAGGATTTATCCAATTGGATATCTGTGGCCACCCACATTTTCCAACTATCTCAAAACATTTTTCTGGCAATTTTGGCAATTTACTATTTTTAGCAGTTTTAACTTCTGGGGCCCTTTTGAGGGCCTAAATGAAGGTTTTTCTGTATAGAGATTCTCAATAAGATACAATTGAATTATTGATGCCCCAAAATGAATCTCCTCGATGATACCTTTCCAACAGGCTATCATACGCCTAAAACGGAGATCGTATGCAAAAGTTACGACCCCGGGAAGTTGATGTACTAACTTACCCAAACGGGGCCCACTTGACTTTTGGCGCTTCATCTCCTAGGGTCAGGTTTTTGGATGTCTAGATTTTTTGGCATTCCTGTTTATTTTAAAAAGGCCTTCAGGGCCTCTTTTTAATCATATTCTTGCGAATGAGCACAGTCGTCATATCTCTTCTCAAAGATAAGCCGCCACCATTCCAGCCAGCTTGTTTCCGCTACATTTTACAGTTTCATCTTATTTCCTTTTTGAATAGAAAACCAGTTTTACTATATCTCTATTATTTAGTGTTAAGAACCTGCTAATAATCTGTAGTCATTTCGTTCTGCTCATAAAATCAAGATCATGGTTTTATCCCTTTTATGCTTTCATTTTGTTCCATCCGCTCCAAGATTCAAAAGAGCATAACAGAAAATTTTTCTCCTTGAAGTCAAGAATGCTTTTACTATGATTAATCGAATGGTTATGCATATAGGGATAAATCCCATCATACTTAGAAATTTCCATGAGTTATTCCCTAAATCCCAGTCATTTTCCCTTAAAACCACTCACTTCCCCTTGTTGCATAATCATTTTGATGTCTATTTTCTTGATCTGATGTTTACATGGTTTGCAAAACCAAATAATCTAAGTTCTTAATCTGTTGGAAATAGATTTCCCCATGGATTTGCTAGTTTGTTTACGATTAAAATTGCAACGATGAATTCTGTCTGTAAAGGATTGCTAAGTTCTATTATTTGTTTATGATAATAATAATAAACTAGTAGGTGGGACCCCCTTGTAGACTAGAGGCGCAAAGATAGACATGTTATGCTTAAATGGTGTTGATGTTATGATGTTTCCTACACAGTCCTATACAATTAATGATGCAGTCTTGGTTTCATTTGATATGACAACATGGTTGGTTGATGCATTGTTGATAAATGTTGTTGATATTCACTTGCAATACAAGGTTGTTATGGGTATAAGGATTATATTGTTTTACAGGTGATATGTTATGTTATGATATAACATTGGTTAGTAATATTGTACATGATTTATGCAAAAGATAATAAAATGGTATGGGAGTTATCTCAAAACAAAAGGAAAAACTATGGATAAGTTCTAAATCTATGACAAAAAGATTATATATAAACTTTGTGAAGAATGTTAAATGGTGGACCTAGTTGATATACCATACATTGGGTTAAAGGATCATGTGATTTTGTTAAAGAGTTATATGGAGGCACATATGGTAATGTTAACATATGGTTATTATTTAAGTTGTGACATGTTTCGGGTGGCACACTATACAATAGATATGGCATCGAATGTTTCCTATGGACATGGCATTGAATTTATGCAATGATTATATGTTGAATTTAATGGTTGATCAATTGGCTAGTACGTAGAATTCAATAGGGCCAGGTGAGAAAGAGACATGCATTTACTGCATGTTACTCCAAACCACCCTTGAGCCCGTCACCCTAGACATAGTTTCATTTTTCTATGTTGGTTGTGAAAGCTCCGTGATTTCAGGTTTTGGAAATGGAAAAATCAAACCAGCTCGTCTTTGAAGCGATTTTTCACAGGTATGGCTCTTTGATTTCCATCCATGATGGACTCTTTGTATTAAGAATCAAATGGTGGCTCAGGATTTCATGGTTTCTGTGTCTTTCTTGATTTTTCGACTCGGTATTCAATGTTATGTTATGGTGTTCTCTATGATTACTATGAAATGTTGGAATTTTGATGGAAAGTAATGGGTGTTATTGCTTTTAAATTCTGCGCATTGGTTATTGGCTTAAAAGGAAATGGTGCTCAGCTTGGGGTTTATTCTGGTTCCTTGTGGAATCATATCAATAGTGCAACAAGTTTAGAGTTTTATTCGCATGGGGTTTTACCACCAGTCTAGGTATCAGTTGTTGTCATCCCTTTTTCATCTCGGTCATTGTTGTGGTTCATCCTCAAGGTTGCAATGAAACTGTCGACAGTGGTGTGGTTCCTTTTGGATAAGCCCTAAGATATTGTTGCTATGGATTTTCCTACTGTCTTTATCACCGAAAGCATTCCACATTCCAATTTTGTTTTTCCCATAATGTTAAATGGAGGCCCGTGTATGTATTGAGTGGCCACAGGTTGTGCTCTGGAATTCATTTCACAAGAGTATCAACACACACTTCTCTCATATTTGGTATAATGGTTTACTGTTATGTTAGTGGTAAACCTCACTATCAATTGCATTTTGAAGGTTATGTACCTACTAGGTGTTGGGAAGAGACACGGTCTCTCTGTGTTTTCGAGGATTCTTCATTGCTTAAATCAACCCTCGTTTCCTCTCTGTAATAAATTTTTAGAGGCATATGTGTGTGCCTGGGTTGTTGAGATTGAATTGTGTTGTTTCTACTTCAGAATTTTCTTTATGGCTCTATCAATGTCTTCAGGTCATAAGTTGAAAGACTCTAGTGTTTCCAAAAGAGCACAACTCTCTGTTTTCCTAAGATTATACTTATTTACCTATGGTTGTTTCTTGATGGTAATGCCTTCTAGGAGGTAAAAATATTATGATCCCTCTGTGTTTTCAAAGTTCAAGAAGACTTTCATTACCTCTCTATAATAAAATTCTCAAGAACCGAACTTGGTTCCATTATGCCCGACTTGATTCTATTTTTCCTCAGGCACCTTTTGGTTCTGTCAATACTCTAGTTGACCAGTTTAATAATGGTGGTAATTATGAAAGTGCACAGGCTCTCTGACTTCAAAGAGAATTTCTTGATTAAGTCTCCATATTTCCTCTCTATGATGAAATTGTTTGAATAGGAAAATTATGTGTTACCTACAACCCGAGAGTTTTCCTTTGGTCGATTATGGTCTTTCCACTCATTACTGTGTTAAATCCTAGCACGATCATGACTCCAATTGAGTTTTAAAGACACACGTGTTATGATCGGTTCATCAAATATGATATTGGTCCTATCAATTTTAAAAAGAGACACTTGTGTGTCGATATGGTTATGTTTTCTTTGTGTATTATATGGCTCTATATTTATTGAGTATTTCGTTTAAGGGGAACTCTATACATATTAATGTACACATGGATACCAAGCTCATAGCTACATGTTTTAGTTAAAGTTGTTGTTGAATCGGGATTTGGGTCGATTATACTATTGAAGGTCTGTATGTATTTTTGGTTCATTAACCATGCTCTTAGTTATGTTTAGATTTAAAAAAGACCAGTGCGTCATTAAATCAGGCCTGATTATTGTTTGATGGCACTTGACTATTGATGGTTGATCTTGGGTCTATTATTGTTTGATTTCCAGGGATGAATATTGGATAGAGATAATGGTAATCACTGTGCATATTATGATTGTTTTAAAAGGAAGAGATCAACATTAGAGTATACAGGATGGTGGCTCAAATGGATATGTTGTTACTGTGGAATTGGAAATTATTTGCATAGTCATTATGTAGGATGCACATATTGATATAAATTGAAGAATTATGGAAAATTAAATAGTTTCATTGAAGAAAACAAGTAACCTGTATGTCATTAAGGAACAATTCAAGGATCTTGGTCTTGGAAGTGGATGCTTTTGGATTGTGATTCGAACGGAATTATGATTGTTTTTCTTTTGATTCAATTTATTTTATGAACAGTATCTGTGTAATTCCCTCTCATTCTCTCACTTTTTCATTCATTATAAATCCCCTCACGATCCCAAATTCATTTTGCACGCCTTGTTCACTAAAAAAAAATAATTTTTTTTATTACAGTCATAAAAAACGACACAGAGATAGATGGAAATTGATATATTTTGATATTGTTTGCATAGTCAGTTATTTAATGAATTGTCGAGAAGTAATCGTGTTCTTACTCCCTATCATGATATCACTTTTTCTCTTATTACAATCCCCCTATATATCCCATGAACTCTACTTCACCCCTTGCTCATTTGACGATTATTAAATAAATTTTATGGATTGGATTGCATGGGTCTTATGTTAATTTCTGAGACAAACTTTGTTTCATATTAAGAGAATGTCATGTATGGTATGTTAAGAGCTAGTTGCTAATAATTGTTTCATATAGGATGAGCTTCTTCAACAAAGGCAGTCATGGCAGAAACAATAGGGGCAGAGGTAACTAGAACAGAGGGCCTAGAAGGCCCAGATTCTTAATACATTTTGATGTCGATCCTCAGGATTTGAACCAGGTTTTTCAAGATGAGTTTTTCAATTGGATTGGGAAAGGGATAGTTCAGCCTAGACCAGAGAGGCCTCCCTTCCAGCCCTGAAATGTTCCTGGTATCCATGTTCCTCCCCATGTATCTTTGCAACCTGATGTTTCTCGAGAATGATGAATGGTGATGCAGGAGCATCGCTCCACGTCAGTAGCGTGCCAGTCAGCCAGCGCATTCAGCATGCATTTAATGGAGGAAGGGAGAGGTGCAGCCCTCTCAATTTTGAATTTTTGAAATATGATTTGATACGGATCGTTCATGTTGTAAGGTTGTAAGAGTCGACCACACCTTTGTACAGGTAGTGGTTGAGGTTTCCTTAATGGTTACCTGCATCTAAGTCCAGATCAGTCAGGTGTGTGACATCCACTTTTATGTAATGTAACCGTAGAAGTAGGAGCCTCTCTGAGATAGCGATAGCACAAAGGCGGTGGAGGAGGATAAGCTCAAGGGAGCCCTCTTTTGTAATTAGAGTCTCTCGAGGAGTAGAGAGTAGAGAGTAAGAATAGGAGAGTTCTCAGGTAGAGAGATCTCGGGAGAGAGAGCTGAGACTTGTTACAGTCCAGCCTTTGTAAACATTTGTATATGTTATCACCCTATAAGTTATAGTATCAACTGGTGACTGGAATATTATCTCTCTCTAGTGTTTTTTCTGACAAATGATTTTTCATTCTGCAAATAATTTGAAAAAAAAAAAGGTAAAAAGAAAGAAAAGAAAAATAAAGAAAAAAAGAAAAATAAAAAGGAAAAAGAAAGAAAAGAAAAAGATAGAAAATAAAGAAAAAGAAAAAGAAAAGAGGGCATAAAAGAATTTCAATAAAATCCCCATGCAATAATAGTAATTTGGTCCATACCTTTCAAGCATGGCCAAGTTCTTTTTAAATTGATTTTGATAGGATTAGTGAATAAGCTTGGCTAAACCGTTCAATCTTAGCCAAAGGATCTAGGTTAGATTAGTGAATAAATCTAGCCAGACTATCTAAACTTGGTCAAATAGCCCCAAGGTAGAGTAAGTTCTTAGCCCAATAGTCTAAGCTGGGTTAATTGTCATAGGAAGCTGGGTTAGAATATAGACTAGTTACTTTACTCCAATAAACCAGTTTGATGATCAATATTACACCATGATTTGGATACTTAAAATGTTGTTTGTCTAACCCTGTGGTGCCGTATGCATGAAAAACCTTGGGAAAAAACCCATGAAATGCACTTATCCTAATTTCCCCGGCACATGTACCTTCCTCGTCCTCACTTATGTACCGCTCATATATCAATGGTCAAAATGATTGCACTCATATCCACGATGGACAGATCTTTCTGGACCCCCCCGACCGTTCCGCCT
>JZKD02S1305860.1:440310-460818 GCA_000966675.3 Picea glauca
TCCCTGGCTAGCACACTTGCAGAGGTAAAAGGAATCTACAGAAGACAAGGTGTTGTGATCCCTTCCTAATTAAGCAGGGACCCTTTAACCAAACCTCTGGCTAGCACACTTGAAGTAGTAAATGAATCCTACAGAGGGTATGACATTCCGATCCCTTTCTGTCTGAGTAGGAACCTTTATCCAGACCTCTGGCTAGCCTCATAAAATCATCACACAATGTTGCTGGTAAAAATAATTACAAATTCCATTTAATAAACTAAGACAGAGTCAGTAGTGTTTCAGCAAGGCATAATTCATAAAAAAACAGTGTTTCAGCAAATGATAATTAAACAAAGCGTGAACAGAAATTATACTAACACACTTCTAACTAATGGGTGAATCTTGTGAAGAAGGTGGGCCCTACCTTCTCACAAGATTCCCCTGAACGAAAATTTACAGAAGGATACTCAAAGCAGTCTTATATTCATCTGTCGAAATATCACATTACAATTTGAAAGAATAGAATACGTTCCGCTTCTCTGGAGTTGCTTCAATACATCAAAACTTGGATGTCTCGAATGGTGATTTCCTCTGATTTAAAGAGGAAATCCCTTCGATCATTACAATGCATATCTGGATCCTATCCTAAATCAGATCTTCTTTCTAAATCAACATAGGATGTCCTAGTCTCACGCAACCGAATGCTAATTCGGGAACTGAACGAGGTATTGCTGTTACGGCTGGTGTAACAGCTTCTTCTCATCGTTGTTGATGCTGTTTCAGCCATGTGAATTGTTCTCTGACTGTGTTGACTACTGACTGTGGCGGCTTCCCTGTGTTTCAGCATTGTCGGTTCTGGCGGTTTCTTCTGTGTTTCAGCAGTTGCAACTTTGAACTGTGTAATAGCTCCGTGTTTCAGCATCTTGCGCCCTCGGACTGTGTAGCAGCTCTGTGTTTCAGCAGCTACGACCTCGAACTGTGTAGCAGCTCCGTGTTTCAGCATCAGTTCTATGTTTCAACAATAAGCCTTGAATGCAAGTCTGCAGATTTGGACACTTATGCATTTCTAGTCAATGGTTAAGTACAAAAGTAATGTAAAATATTATACAAAGCAGATTAAGCATATAGTAATGAGAAAGGACGTTGTATACCTTGGAGTGATCAGATGAAGTGATATTATGAGTCTAAATACAAGTGATGAAGGGTATAATAATGTCAAAAAGTATGGGCAAAAAGGTGCATTGTGAGGTCCTAACAGTTATCACACTGTTTTCTAAATCTAATCTTTGGAAGTAATGAACGTTGCAGGATTTATCTCGTATACCCTGTTTCTGACTCAAAACATTTTAGTGTTCTATCTTTTGATTTTACAATAAAGAAATTCTTAATTGCTTCTTTGTTGTAATTTTCTTTCTCATCTTTTCTGCTATTCCTCATTTATGCTACTAAAGAATCCAGTGATTATATTATCTCTCCCTGTGAAAGGTTTCCTTTGTTTTTCTGGTTTGGATTTCATTTTTAAGACGCAGACCCCATGGCCCAATGGATGTGTAAACTATCTCATCCAACTCGACAAACACTACAACAACAAAACCAACTTATTTGTTTACCTAGCCTAATATTTTAAAATTTGAAACATATCTAAATCACATAGAGATATCCCTCTCTGAAGTTGGAAGGGCTAGATCCCAGCTTCAAAAGCGGTTGGATAAAGTTACCTCTTGTAGACTTCTTCTTTCTGTCAACCTCTAGGAAATTTATAGAGTGCTAACAGTATAGACATACAGATTAATAGAAAAGTAGTTTTTCCTGCATACTCTGTGTTTGATGTTTACATGTTTTTATGCATTTCATGTTTTAAATGCATAACTGGTGAAGTAATTCAGAAGTTTCAATTTATTCTCGTCTTTGAGTTTCTGAGTGCAAGGAGTGCACATAGTCCGCAAGGTGTGCATTGATAGAGGTGAGGTAACCTCAGAAAATCTCAAGAGGGATAGCATTGAACCTTCATTAGAAGAGGTGCAAGGAGTGCATAGGAAGGAACTATGTTTCAAGTTCAGAGAAGATAGAACTACTGAAGGTTCTATAGAGCTCTACCAAGAGGGAATTGAGCAAGTGCATAGAGTGCACCAGAGAACTCTATTTCGAGTTCTGAGGAAAGGGAAGTGTCGAAGAGAAGACACTCACAGGGTTGCAGAACACTCTATGGAGAAAGGCTCTACAAGGTGTGCATCGAGCTGAAGAACGTCGGGAGCCATGAAGCATTTATTTACAAGAAATACTTCATATCTGAGTTATTCGAAATCTCAGTAGCACAAGGAGTGTGCAGGAGCAGACTTATTCCAAATATAGAAGTTCAGGAGGAAGTATCTGTGTACACCATCCTTCAAAAGATAAGAACTGAAGGTTGAGACCTTCGACACTTAGAACACTTCTAAGTCTGGAAGAAGCGTAAAGCTCAGGAGGAAGAGCATAGCTACCATTGGATCAAGAAGAGGATGCGATTTGGACCGTTGGAGTCTACGTCCAGGCACATAGAAGAGTGCGCAGGAGATTAGATCTGGCCCGTCAAATCTAGTGCAGAGGACCAATAACCATATAATCCATAAGAAGGTGCATGGGGTTTAATCCCTGGGAAGCTGCACAGAAGGGTAGAACAGATGATAGAAACTTTGAGGGAGAGCTGTCGATTTTTCGTGGGTCGTCGGATCCAAAAAAATGTGCACAGGGTTTAATCCTTGTAGGAACAGAGGAGACAGGACTCGTCGAAGTCCCGAAAGAATCAGAACTGTCCATCTCAGAGGATGAATGTCAAGAGACCCACATTTCGGGGATTCAGACACTGGGAGATCGAGAGTGAAGAGTCTCGAAAATCGCAAAAGGAGAATTCGCAAAAGGATCAGGACCGTCCATCAAGGAGGACATGTGGCAAGTAGTTAAGGTTTTGGGGAAATCTTTGAAAGGATGTAGGCCATCGATCTAGTGGGATCGCAACTGTTGGTTCAGAAGGTCCTAGGCTGTTGTTCTCTCAGAGGGAGAGATTTTGACATTTCATGAACTGAGGATTCGAAAGACAGAGAACAGGGGGAATGCTTGCATCGCGATTCCCCGAATCATGAAATCCGGTAGCAGTTTGACGTTAAGCACGTGGTCACAGAGTGGTGGCCACGTGGAAAAAGGCTAAGGGAGGAGCCAAAGTCCGTTAATCCCTTTTCGACATTTCGGGACCCGGGTGTTCGAGAGGCCAGGAGTCCGGAGACTTGGAGTCCCGACTCACGAAATCGCGAAACGATCATGGTCGTCGATCGAGGAGGACGCAGGACCGTCGGATCTGGTTTGGGGAAGGACTGGGATTCGGGGTTTCAAGAAGCAAAGGGACAGGGCTCTTGAACGTCGAAGTCTTGAACCACGAAAAGTACCTTTTGGAATTAGCGCATGTTCACAAGTAAATGGTCACATGGAGAGAGGTAAAGGGAGTAGCCAAGAACCTCAACCCTTTTTCGGGTTTCAGTAATTCGAAGGACAAGGATCCTAGGAGAGATTGCATGCAAGGGTCCCGAAACCCTAAAACATGAAAGGATTTTTGTTTAAGTCTTGGGTCATAGCTCGAGGTCACCAAATAAGAAGGGGCTAGTTGGAAAGGAATCAACATCGAGGCATCTGTTGGCTTAGAATAAATAAGAGCACCGAAAAGGGGGCATGCGCGCAAGTTTTCTCAAGACCTGTGCTAGGGAATTAAAGGGACCTATGGATTCGTTCGAGGGGTTCCAGCAAGAGCCCAACGAGCCATTTCGGCTCAGGGGATAGAGCGATCCAAAGACTGGGAGGTCAGTGGACCCTACTGAGGTAGGGGGTCTGCATCAATTGGTATCAGAAGACAGATTTTTTAAAAATTCTGTAGTAGAGGGGAGATAAAGAGAACAGTCTGATACCATTAGGTGGTATCAGAGATAAATATTTTTTTGTTTAAAGATCATAGAAAAAAGGAGGACTGTGAGGGGATATAGTTTGATACCATCATCTGGTATCAGAGCTGATTTTTGTTTGTAGATTTCAGACAAAAGAGAAAGAGGAGATCGTTACTTTGTTCACAGGCAAAGGAGAGATGGTAGGAGAAATTCTGGTGACATCAAGTGTATCAGAAGTGCAGGATCACTTGTAGATAGTAGATGAAGGAGTAGATAGAGTAATGATTCTCTATGAAGATTGTTGCAAGGTGTGCAGCAGTCAATAGACAGCTAGGTGGGCTGAGCCAGAAGGACCAGTTGCGTTCTTGAGGAAGAAAATGGCTATTGAAGGTCATGATCATGGTGGAAGAGGAGACCACCAACAGATGAGTAAAGCAGAGATTGACAAAAAACTCGCTGAGATAAGAGAGAGAATGGAACAACTTGCATTGAAAATGTAGCATAATGTAGAAGCACATTGGGTGTATGAGTGGCCCATAAAGAAGAGGGTGAAGAGGCTAGTCAAGGAATTATTTTCCAGAAGACAACAAAGGCTATTGAAAATGTGGCTGAGGTATGCTGAAAGCCTTAGTGACACAGAGCTGGTTTGCATCTGTGAGCCAGAAGTCAGAGAAACCCTCAGTGATAAGGAAGAGGGATCAGTTTTAGATCTTATAAACTGTCAGGAGGGCAAGGATGAATTTTCGAATTGCCAGGTGGGAAATGAAATGAGATCATTGGAGGATCTCATAGACTATTAGGAGGACAGCCATGGAAATTCATATTGTCAGGTGGGCAATGGTATGAGATTAACAGAGGATCTCATAAACTGCCATGTGGGCAGAGGCGAACTTTCAAGTTGCCAGGTGGGAAATGGAAAGAGATCAATGGAAGGTCTCATGTACTACCAGGGGAGCAGTCGTGAAAGTTCATATTTCCAAGTGGGCAATGAGATGGGATCACTGGATCTCATAGACTGCCAAGTGGGCAGCAAAAAATTCACAAAATGCCAAGTGGGCAAGGGGAAAGAGATGAGATTGTCTGAAAGTCTCATGAACTCAGGGGAGAGTTTAGATCAGCAAGGAGTGTTGATAAGTGAAGATTCATGTGGTTTTTCAGACCATGTGAATGAAGATGATGACAAGTTAAAAACTTGCACCATCCAGGAGGAGGATCAAAAGAGCATTCTGATGAATGGAGGAATAGAGGTGTTCCTACCAAGTAGCCCAGTTGAGGCCAGAGAATGTGTTACAGATGCAACAACAATAGGAGGAAAGACAGCAGAGATTGTCATGGAGGAAGAAATGGAATAGGCATTGATGTTTTCCCAAGGAGAAAAGGAGAAGCATTCAAAATAATGGCTCAAAATGTTTAGCCAAGAAGCTGAAACAGAGATGACTGCAGCACTGGAGCCTGCAACAAAAGAAGAAACATGCAGCATGGATTTTGCTGACTTGCATGAAGAATTGGAAGCCCTAGAAAGGAGGGTGATGGTGCAAAGTTTGCACATCCAACAGGCTAAATTGGAAGCAGGTAGTGGAGCATACCAGCCTGGGGAGAAGCTGGAAGAAGCTGGAAGTATGCCAGGAGGAGAAATGGAAGCAGCAGAACTGCCACAGGAAGAAGCTTAGCAACAGTTCAGTGAGGAGACTGCAGAGTTAGAGTCTGCATCAGAGTGGCCACTTAGTGCCACAAAGGGAAATAAATACAACATGGGAGATAGAGCAGATCTGCCCATTCAGAAGACAGAAGTGCAGCAGAGAAGACTGCATACAAAGAGCCATCCATGAGAGCAGCTCGACGAGGTGATTGAGGAGATCAGGAGGCTAATGTTGAGGTTAGCACAAGAAGCAGCCAGAAAAGGAAATCTGAGCAGAAGTAAGCTTGCAAGAGCAGCAGGGAAGAAGAAGCAGAAGCAGCAGCAGCACAGCTGGAGAGGAGCCGGAGGACAACTCCAAGGAAAAATTTGGGATCCAGGTGGATTTCAACACTGGAGAAGAGGACCTCATGACGAGGAGCTCATGATTTTTCCAACTAAGGAGTAATTGATGCAGACTCCCTACCTCAGCAGGGTCCACTGTCCTCCCAGTCTCTGGATCATTCTATCCCCTGAGCCGAAATGGCTCTTTGGGCTCTTGCTGGAACCCCTCGACCAAATCCACAGGTCCCTTTAATTCCTTGGCATAGTCTTGAGAAAACATATACACGCGCCCCCTTTTTAGCGCTCTTCTCTGTTCTGAACCAACACATGCCTCGGCATTGATTCCTTTCCAACTAGCCCCTTCTTATCTGGTGACCTCGAGCTATGACCCAAGGCTTAAACAACACTCCTTTCACATTTCGAGGTTTCAGAAATCCTGCATGAGAGCTCTCCTAGGCTCCTTTTCCTTCGAATTACTGAAACCCAAAAAAGGGCTGAAGTTCTTGGCTACTCCCTTAACCTTTCTCCATGTGACCACTTCCTCATGACCATGTGCTAACGCCAAAAGGTTCTTTTCGTGGTTCGGGACTTCGACGTTCAAGAGTCCCATCCCTTTGCTTCTTGAAACCCCGAATCTCGGTCCTTCCCCAAACTAGATCCGATGGTCCTGCGTCCTCCTCGATCGACGACCATGATCATTTCGTGATTTCGCGAGTCGAGACTCCACCTCTCCTGACTCCTGGCCTCTCGAACACCCGGGTCCCAAAATGCCGAAAAGTGCTTAATGGGCTTTGGCTCCTCCCTTAGCCTCTGTTCACTTGACCACCACTCTGTGACCACGCGCTTAACGTCAAAGCGCTACCAGCTTTCATGATTCGGGGAATCGTGATGCAAGCATTCCCCCTGTTCTCTGTCTTTCGAATCCCCGGTTCACGAAATGTCTAAATATCTCCCTCTAAGAGATCAACAGCCCAGGCCTTTCTGAACCAATGGCTATGATCCCACTAGATCGATGACCTACATCCTTTCAGAGATTTCCTCAAAACCTTGATTGCTTTCCATGTGTCCTCCTTGATGGATGGTCCTAGTCCTTTTGTGAATTTGGAGACTCTTCACTCTTGATCTCCCGGTGTCTGAATCCCCGAAATGTGGGTCTCTTGATATGCATCCTCTGAGATGGACGGTTCTGATTCTTTTGGTACTTCAACGAGTCCTCTCTCCTCTATTCCTATGAGGATTAAAACCCATGCACCTTTTTCTTGATCCGACGACCCATGACAAATCGACACTTCACCCTCGAAGTTTCTGCCATCCGTTCTACCCTTCTGTGCAGCTTCCTAGGGATTAAACCCCATGCACCTTCTTCCAGATCTGATGGCTATCAGTTCTCTATGCTAGATCTGACAGGCCATATCTAATCTCCTGCGCACTCTTCCATGTGCCTAGACGTAAACTCTAACAGTCCAGATCTCATCCTCTGCTCAATCCAAGGTAGTTGTGCTCTTCCTCCTGAGATTTATGCTTCTCCCAGACTTAGAATATTTTCTAAGTGTCGAAGGTCTCAGCCTTCAGTTATTATATTTTGAAGGACGGTGTACACAGACACTTCCTCCTAAACTTCTAGACTTGGAATAAGTCTGCTCCCACACACTCCTTGTGCTACTGAGATTTCGAATAACTCAGATCTGAAGTATTTCTTGTAAATAAATGCTTCACGCCTCTTGGCGTTCTTCGGCTCGATGCACACCTTGTAGAGTCTTTCTCCATAGAGTGTTCAGCAACCCTGTGAGTATCTTCTCTTCGACACTTCCCTTTTCTCAGAACTCGAAATATAGTTCTCTAGTGCACTGTATGCACTCACTCAATGCCCTCTTGGCAGAGCTCTACAAAACCTTCAGTAGTTTTGTCTTCCCTGAACTCAAAACAGAGTTCCTTCATGTGCACTCCTTGCACCTCTTCTGATGAAGGTTCAACGCTATCCCTCTTGAGATTTCCTGAGGTTACCTCACCTCTGTCAATGCACACCTTGTGGACTATGTGCACTCCTTGCACTCGGAAACTCAAAGATGAGAAGAAATTGAAACTTTTGAATTACTTCACCAATTATGCATTTAAAACATGAAATGCATAAAAACATGTAAACATCAAACACAAAATATGCAGGAAAACCTTCTTTTCTATTAAGCTGTATGTCTATACAAATGTTTACAAAGGCTTGACTATAACAAGTCTCAGCTCTCTGTCCCGAGATCTCTCTACTTGAGAACTCTCCTATTCTTACTCTCTACTCTCTACTCCTCAAGAGACTCTAATTACAAAACAGGGCTCCCTTGAGCTTATCCTCCTCCACTGCCTCTGTGCTATCTCTATCTCAGAGTAGCTCCTACTCCTACGATTACATTACATAAAAGTGGATGTCGCAGACATGACTGATCTGGACTTAGCTGCAGGTAACCATTAAAGGAAACCTCAATCACTACCTATACAAAGGTGTGGTCGGCTCTTACAGCCTTACAACATGAAGGATCCGTATCAGATCATATTTCAAAAATTCAAAATTGAGAGGGTTGTGCCTCTCCCTTCCTCCATTAAATGTGTGCTGAATGCGCTGGCTGGCTGGCACGCTACTGACGTGGAGCGATGCTCCTGCATCAAATGGCAGGAGATTGTTCATCCAACAGTCTCCCACCATCGTGGCTGGAAAAACTTGTCATTACCTCCTCCTCCTCCACCTGTAAACCCAAATGTTCAAATTGCCCCTGTACACTCACCTGTACAGTCCTCCCATGCAAGAAAATGACTCAAAACCAAGGCTCACCATGTGCATGAAAAAGGTAAATCTATTGCTACTCCCTCCTCTCCTTCAAATGACTTAGCCAAGTTAGTTTCCTCCCATATGCACTTGAGGGACGATTTCTCCCATGTCATTATTGAGATCAAGCCTCAAGGTTCCACCCAACCTAAGGCTAATTCTGGGAAGTCTAAAGGGGACAACATCAACAAAAGAGAATTGACTCTCAAAGTGGCAAATATGGATTTTGATTAAGTGTTTATAATTGATTAATTGAGGACAATGGACTGCAAAAAGTTTTGGACAACAAACTATTTTTGGATATTGTGGATATTTTCATGTTTGGATATAATTTGAAATATTTATGATATTTAAATTTAAAATTATGGAAATAATTATGAGAGCCACAAGGAGGCATGTGTTTAATTGGTTTTCTAATTATGTTTATTTTTGTTAAGAAATAAAAGGGAGTCACAAGGGGTCCCACCTAGTTAGTTATTATTTAACAAAAGACCCTTAATTATTATTATTATTATTACTTCCCCTAAACTAAAATTAGATAAGTTTTAATTAACTTAGCTAAATGAGGTAGTTGAACTACTTCAACTAATTCCGAATGCATAAAAGCCAAATGAGAAGGAAGAACAAGGGGAGAATAGAAGGAGAAAGCATACAAAGGTTTTCTCTTGAGTTTTATTGAGATAGTTCAGTTTTCATTCATTCTTCAAATTATTAAAGGCCTAATTATCCTTTTGACACCAGGGTCCTATTGTAGAAAGCAAGGTTCAAAGATGAACCATATCATTTAGATGCTTGTTTCAGAGGTGTTGATCTATCTTTGATAGTCTATGTAGACTTGTCTATTTATGAATTGAGTTTCATGACCAATAAATGATATTTTGCAGAGTCAAGTGGGCAACAGTCTGTGACAAGCTGATCCAGATTTTAAAGTTTAGTTTTTACTTCTTATCAGAGTCCTTTTGTATGGTTTTCATCGGGGATTTCTAATTTTGACCTTGGTCCATGCCCCCACAGGGATTTTTGTAAGAGAATGATACTTTGATTTCTTGGAATGAAATAAAGAGATTGCTATTCAATCTCAATTGTGTTAATCCGTGACTTGGTTATTTTTTCTTTTGATCTCCACATTTTCTTTCTGCAATCTATATATGATCAGAAAATTATATAAAAAATTTATATTTTGCAACAATATTTTTATTTAAAAAATCATCCTAATCCCTTGTAATTAATAATTGTGGATTGGGAAATACATTTTGAGGCTATAAACATAGGGTAATATTCCCAACTATCTTGCCTTAGCTAAGCAAGATTCGAAAATGCTTGAGTAAGATAAATTCATATATTTTCCTCAACATTTATTTTGGTGACCATACTGGGGAGACCTTCCATATCTCTCTAGTTGATTGTATTCTTGATTATCATTAAGTATATTAGATTTTTTCTTTGATTCTTTGACTGTTTCTTTTCTTCATGACTGTACATGTTGCAAGGCAGCCCAATATCGAGCCTGGTCTTAAAGATCAGACCAACATTGTTTTAACCTTTTTAATACCATCTTAGAGACCGCTAATAACCAAATTGAGCTTGAATGCTCATGGGCAGTGATTGAACAAGACATAAACATCCGAGAACATTGTGAAGCTAGGCAAAGATAGCCTAGGAATCAACCATAGCTTTCTTTTTTCTACAGTTTTGATCTTCTTTTCATGTCCTTAAACCCTCACATATCTAGGAGAAGAAGAGGTTTATCGCCTAAGATCAACCCTATTATTGAAATAGGAAGAAGAAACGTTGTTTTGTCAACCCAACAAAGTACTCTAAGGAGAAATTTGTCTGATTCAACCAGATCGTCTTTCTCTCCCTTACTTATCATTCAAAATATGGCATCTAGTGGTGGATCTGGTGGCACTGGAGGTTCTTCTTCATCCCAAACTTCATCCTTGTTAGTGATTGGTATCTTATATAGGCATCAAGTCCCTGTCCAATCTACTACAAATCCCACCAAATTCATTAAAAAGTATGGGATTTTGCAGTTTGAAGAAGATGCTACAACTACTTTGTGGCATGTTTCCTCCCCTCTTAACCTAGCACCTACTACTCGTCCACTTCCTAAGTTCAAAGAGAATCTCCCTAGGTTTTTAGGGAATAACATGGTCAGTACGAATGAACATTTGGTGGCATTTTATAATGCCTGTCACAACATAGGATCCATTGACAATGGCACTTGTATGAGCTTATTTGTTAATTCCCTTGAAGGGAAGGCAACAGGCGATTTCTTTGATCTTCCTCCCAAGATTCTTTCTACTTGGGAGGAGTTAGTTTATTGGTTCAAGTATACCTATGGGAAGTCTAAGAGCCCAACCGATCAGTTACGGGAGTACAATAACATTGCTTATAAAGATGGTGAAACTATCAAGTCTTTCAACTTGAGTTTCACCAAATTGTATAACCAAATACTTGAACTCATTTTCTCTCATAACCAAGCCACTTTCATGCATTATTATAATTCTCTACTTTCCCCCTACCATCATAGGCTTGAGTAAAAAACCATTAATAACCTTGGTTCTTCTATGTATACTTGCTTAGAGTACGAAGAACAACTTGAAATAACATGTCTTCCCAAGGGAGACTTAGTTAAACAGACATACATGTCCGCCCTCTTACATATTGTACAAGACATGAGTAACCGAACGATAGTGTATGAGAGGAAAGGAAATTTCCCTTCACTTACCCCTGGGGCCTCATCTTCTCCTTCACCACCCTTTAGGAATCTTAATGAAAACAATTTTCAGCCTAAAGCCATCATGCCTCGCAGTTGGTGTAGCATTTGCAAGGAACACCATGAGGAAAGTACAAGTGAGGTAAAGAAGAGTGCGAGAGATAAAATATTTGGTAAAAAGCCTGAAAATACTATTGTTGTCCTAGATTTTTCATAGCCATAGGATGTTATGATCATAAATAATAGGAATAAATCCTATTCTCCAAAAGGTAAATATGATCCTCCTCGCACTTCTTCTAGCCCAAGCTCATCTTCACCGGCTACTACTGTTTAGGTTTCTAAGGCTCCTAAAAGTCAAGGAACTATCTCCCCTCTTCCCTCTTCCAAATGCAACATTCTAAATCAATTGGATAATATTAAAGTTGATGCTAACTTCCTGGACATGGTTTCTATCCCAGAGCAACAAAAGCATCTAAAACATTTCATGGAAGGAAAATATTCCATTGTAGCCAACCTCTTTGAAGAGGTAGATGAAGAGGATTCAATTGTAAATAAAGTAGGTGTACATAAATTTAAAAACCATGTAAAAACCCCTCATTTTTTATTTCTGTAAATATTATGGAAAAACTAGCCCATTCTTGTCTCATTGACGACGGTTTGGGCCCAAGTGTAATGTTGAAGATTATTATGGAAGAGCTAGGATTGTCTTGTACAAATGAAAACACCAGAAGCATGCTATCCTATAATAGTTCACAACAATTGACCACAGGTGAAATCAAGGACATGACCTTGGTTTTGCGCATGCATCCTGAAACAAGGAAAAACCTTAATATTCAGGTAATCAATATGCCAGTGAGTAATTACTCGATTATCTTAGGAAGAGATTGGCAAGATATGACGAGTGGGCACCTCTCACTCGACAGGACACACTTATCCGTTCCTCGAAATGTTTTAGGGTCCTAACCCGCACATAGATAGAACAATACATTCGGATGTAATAAAGGTCAATATTAATAAGGCCTTGCAATAAAATAGAATAAGTCGAATGTAAGAAGACCTAATAGAATCTTCTGCTTCTAGAAGTATCTTCCTCTAGATGCTTATTTTGATAGACATATTTAGTATAAATAGGAGTCGAGGGTGTTGGAACAATTGTTTTTTTTTCTTCGAATACTCTAGTTATCAAAGGTTGGAGCCGACTACTTTCTTAGTAATGAAACGATACACATAAGCCTAAAAAATCAGATTTCGGGACCTCGTAGATCTTATGGTTATACCTACTAAATCCTCGGTATCCTGACACGTGAAATGGTGATTAGTTGGTTTGGTTTTAATCACCCTTTATTTACCTCGTTTTCTCGCGTCGCGGGGGTCACATGTTGAATGTCCTTCGAACCTCCAACATGCAAAGTTGTGAAGTTGTGTTAAGTCAATCTGGTAAATGACAAGAGTACCGACATATTAAACCGTGGTAATATTTATCGCGATTTCATGAATCAGAGATTGCTACCTCATAGAATAACACGTTTTTGGCTCTGATCCCCGAAGTCGCAATATTTGTTAATTAATGATGGTTATTTAAAATCCTAATCCAAATCACAGATAATTTATGAAATCGAGCTATTGCGATCTCGGGGTTTGTGGCTCGAAGACTAAGGGTAAAATCACCTGACGCTACGAATGCCAAAAAGGGGATTAAGGACTAAATGCACTTAATTAAAAGGATGAACTAGATAAATTAACAACTTAAACAACCTGTGATCCGTAAAAACCCACGGACTGAGAATTAAACGCTGTCACGATCCTCCCGAATCACAATTTTTCGAAAATTTATGGCATTTATTAGAATTTCAGTGAAATGATTGATAATAAAATTCTGTTTTATTTCTAAATCTTTCTATTAAATGTTTTAAATGATCTATTAGCAAGGACTCGCACAGACTTAAGTGCTCAAAGTGTAGAGGTTTCCGTCATTATCTTATGATTTCTTTCTAATTTGCGCAGAGCCAATTTTACCAAGATAACCTCCATCTGTGTTTTTATTCTTGTGACAGGGGATCTATTTGTAAGGTTTTATACCATGGCTGCGTGAAAAACATCCAAGGCAGCTGCCGAAGGTCCAGGTCAAGTTTTAGATATCATTTATGACACCTCACCTAGAAGCATCAATACTGTCAAAACGTGGATGCATGTCTCCAATATTCTGCACTCCGAGTAGATAGATTGTTCAGACGAATCCAGTGATAATGAGAAAGATGACTTGTCCACCAAATACAAAATCGTCTCTCAGTCAGAAATGCATAAGATAGCAACAAGGCTGCAGAGTTTTCCTTATTATGATATGATCATGTGGGCGTTGGACCATGTGGATAAACCGACTAGGACGATACTCAACAAGTAGAAGGTGGCAATTGGGACATTCAGGCCAGAGCATTTACAGGAAATGTATAAATTGTCTCCCACACCAAACCTTACTCACAATGTCGAATTTCTAGAGGGTTTCAAAATGAAGGAATGCAATCATTTTGGGAAAATCTTATCTGATTTGATCAAGGATTGGGTTTCGCACCCCGCAAAATTCAGGGCCGATACTCATAGAATTTATTCAATCTTGTCGTTAGTGCCACAATTCATGTATATAGCGATGATGGCCTGCAGACTATATGGGAAAGAGGACACCACTAAATTTTTTCTCTCCTGGGTACCACTTATTCATTCAGTGGCTCAGGGATTTTCTTTCTACTGGGATAAATTGTTGTCAGATAGCCTGGCCAGTCGAATTACAGAATATCGAGTACAAAAGGCGAGTGGGAAAGCATCTTCATTTTTTATATCTGCCTACATCATGGACTCTATTTGCTTCATGACACCTTTCCCATTAATGAAATGGAGCTGGAATCCAACTGATGCAGAGCCTATTCATATCTACCACTCGAAACTTTGGGAAGATAAAGCCAAAGAATTTTTATATGATATTTTAAACTGGATAATGGTACCAATACATGTTTCTATTTTCGGCCATCCGCCTCCCAGGATTTCAGATAACATCTTGGCTAACCTAAGAAGCATCGCAGACTGGTACATAGAAGCAAATGTTTTGTATATTAGGGTTTTTGGTAGCTCTTTTCTCCCATATGCTCTATCGCTATTCTTGCCAGATAAGCTAGTATGTAGCGAGATTGCCAGGCAAACTGTGCACGGTGGGATAAGAAAAGAGCTCAAAGGAGTATTGAAGAAGGTATGGCCACCCTTTCCTATTCACATCGATACATATTCTTTATTAGATTTCGGCCATGCCAGAGAAGAGGCCATGACCTTGGAGGAACTGAAATTAGTAGACATTGAGTTTAAGAAACATGACCCTAATAAGGTTGTGAGTAATCACATGGCGAGTTGTGGTCTAAAAAGATACGATCACGAAGACTCACCTCATGATGAAATATTCCGAGGGGTGAGGTCTTACTCTAAAGTTTTAAGTCGAATTCAGGCTCTACCGCCCGAAGATATGGTCGATTTCTATAAATTTCAGGAGCACCAGAGAAGTTGCCTCCATGAAGTTGCTTGGATATTATTGTAATAGAGCTCTACTCAAATGGTGGTTTCCCCCTCGAAGAGGCCCATGAACATTTCTTTCAGAATCAAAATGTTATTTCTATTGTTATTCTTATATCATTTCAGTGCTATTGTGGTGATTGTTCTAGTTATATTGTTGTTATTCTGCCATTTCTAGCATTTTATTTTTGTTCTGCATACTTTTTATATCTGGTATATTACAAGTGGTATCAGAGCACTTTCCTTGGCAGAAATTGTGGGTAATTTTTTTTTCAGGGTAGAGACGTATTCCGATGTCTTTAATCCACATAGATGTTTTGTTAAGCACATAAACCCACGGTTGAGGGATTCATACACGCAGGAAATACAAGTGGTTCTTAAGTGCACATATGTTGGCCACCCTTGTAACCCCTGTTGGTACCCCTTCGAGTGGTAGCGCATCAGACAACACTTGTGTATGGATCGACTTAGATTTCCTGAAGCCCTCTTTAGATAAACCGATCGGTCGCTTGACTACTATAGTGCCACCGAGAAAAACACTCGAGAAGATACTCTCTAGTACCTGGGTAGTTGGGTAGTACGACTAAGGGTACAGTCTATCCTCTTTAGTTAGTTCCCTGAGATATTGGGCCGAGTACTATTGTTGTACCCCGCATATATATCAGAGAGCTATAGAACAGGGCAAACCATTGTCTGTAGAACCCTTGAATACCTAACCCTTGGGGATAGCACCATAAACAAATCAAAATAGACAAGATCTATTGTCACACAATTGTGTTCAAGCTACCAAGTAACTACACATTGCTTCATGGTTAAGAATTTGGGCATTTCATCACAACAGTATTCTTCAGACCAGAGTATAACTCCGCAGGTGTAAAAAAAAAAAAAAAAAAGTCTGGAATTTCTTCCACCATTCTTTGAGACCTATTCCATTGGATTCTTCTCTTCACCCTTATCACATTCATACATATCATTTTTGGGGAAATGTTTTGACCCCACCCACCCCTTTTCAGTTCCCTCATCCTCATGTCCCATACCCGTGGCCAAGACTTTGAAACTCACTTCAATACCTTTCAATCTAGTCTCACTGATACCCAACAAGAAGTGAAACAACTCAATGCCAATGTTGTTACCATCAATACAACCATGTGGTCCTAAATGGAGGAAATCAAACAAGACCTGACCACCCATCTTGAATCTGTCTTTTCGTCACTCTGCACCAAGCTTCATATCCCTAGAGATAACCCTTCCTCTGACTCACCCCCACATACTGAAGGTGAACATTCCTCTCATTCCCATAACTTTCAGCACCATCACTTTCAACGTGACCTACGCCTTCCATGGGTTGATGTGACCAAATTTGATGGCTCGAACCCCACTGGTTGGGAAACCCAAATGTAACATTATTTCTCTTTATACAACAATACAGATGACTTGGACAAACTCTGGTATGGTGTTATCCATCTAGATCAAGAACGTTGGCAATGGTGGCAATGGAGAAAAACTTCACGTCAAGGGTATATTGCTTGGACACACTTTGTGGCAGAGCTTTATGAATGCTTTGACACTGACACCAACCATTTGGGCCATTTGACAAAGTTGAAACAATCAGGAACAGTGGAAGACTTTATAGCTTCCTTTGAGCACCTGGCTTTTCGGACAGAGGGCATGTCTGATGCCTTTTTCCAAGAGTGTTTTATCAGTGGCCTCAAGGATGAGATTCGGGCCCATGTCCTCATTGATCAGCCTCAGAATTGGGTGGAGGCTATTAAAAGAGATAAAGAAGCACAACAATTTGTATCTTCTCAAAACCAAAAACCCTCCTTTATCCCTCGCCCTAAACTAGTAAATCCCACTACTCCCCCCGCTCCACTAAAGATCCAAAAATTGACCAGGGATGAAATGGTTGAATGCCAACTCAAAGGTCTTTGTTATAATTGTGATGAAAAATATTTCCCGGACCACAAGTGTAAGGAACAAAATCTTTTTATGGCCATCTCCAAGGATATTTCGGAAGAGGATGTTGAAACTCCCCTTGTGTCTGAGTCACCTGAAACCACTGACATAACCCCTCCCTCAGACCCTCCCGAAGTAGAACCAGTCATTTCCCTCAATGCTCTCACTGGCTTCTCTACCCCCCAAACCCTCAAGCTAATCAGTTACATCAAGCATCGAAAGGTCATCATTCTATTGATAGTGGAAGCACCCATAATTTTATTCATCGTTGCATTGCCCAAGAAACTCATTGCTACATCCATGTCGTCAATAATTTCCAAATCATGATTTCCAATGGTGGCTCAATGAAATGTGGAGGGAGTTGTGAAAATGTGTGTCTCCAAATTGGCGACTACCACCTGAAATCTCATATGTTTGCTATCAACATGGGCAATTGTGACATTGTGTTGGGTGCAGACTGGATAAGGACTTTGGGTCCCATTCTCATGGATTTTAAGGAATTAACCATGCAATTCGACCAGGAGGGCCACCAATATAAGTTCCAAGGCATCATAGCAGGTTCACGTGAGATCATTAGTTCCCATCGCATGGAAAAGCTACTCAAAAGAGGTCATTCTGGTGTTATTTCCCAACTCCATGCCATACAAGCAACAGAGACACCCTCGGTGCCGCAAGACCTCCAAGCCATCCTTTCTAAACATCAAGTGGTCTTTTCCACTCCCCAGGGACTCCCTCCTTCCCATGGTGTTCATGATCATTCCATTCCCCTTGTACCCGGAAGCCTTCCTCCCAATATCCATCTGTATCGTCACCCCTTTTCCAAAAAAAATGAAATTGAGAAAATGGTTCAGGAACTCCTTAATGCAGGCGTTATCCACCCTAGTATGAGCTCCTACTCTTCTCCTATGGTCATGGTCCTGAATAAATAATGTTCTTGGTGAATGTGTCTTGAATTCCGTGCCCTCAACAAACTTACCATTAAAACAAATTTCCCATTCTTGTCATTGATGACCTCCTGGATGAATTGAGTGGCACCCAATTCTTTACTAAACTTGATCTTCGTTCGGGCTACCACCAGATACATATGAAAGAGGCAGAGCTTCCCAACACTGCCTTTAGAACTCATGAGGGCCACTATGATTTTTTGGTCATGACCTTTGGCTTGTGTAATGCCCCCTCCACCTTCCAAAGCCTCATGAATCATGTCTTCCATCCTTTTCTCCATCATTTTGTCTTAGTTTTCCTTAATGATATCCTCATCTATAGAAAAACCTATACAGACCATCTTTCTCATGTGGATCAAGTTCTCCATCTACTCTCTCAGCACAGACTTTTCTTGAAACAGTCTAAATGTGTTTTTGGTGCCTCAGAAGAAGAATACTTGGGTCATCTGGTTGGCAAGGATGGCGTCAGGGTGGATCCAAAAAAGATTGAAGCTATGCAATAATGGCCTCACCCAAAGACTCTCAAAAGCTTGCATGGATTGCTGGGCTTAGCAGGTTATTATCACAAGTTTGTTAAGAATTATGGAAACATTGTAGAACCTCTCACTGCTCTTCTAAAAAAGAACTCTTTCACTTGGACTCCAGCCACTACTCAAGCTTTTCAAACCTTGAGGATGGCCATGTGCACCACTCTAGTCCTGGCCCTTCCTGATTTCACAAAGACCTTTGTCTTGGAATGTGATGCCTCAGGGAAAGGAATTGGTGCTATCCTTATGCAAGAGGGTCGGCCTTTGGCCTTTACCAGCAAGAAACTATCTTAAAGAAATATGGGAAAATCAATCTATGAAAAGGAAATGTTGGATATTTTGCATGCCATTGATCTGTGGCACCCTTATCTGTTGGGGCAACATTTCCAAATTAAGACAGACCATCAAAGTCTCAAGTATTTTTCGGAACAATGCATTTCCTCCCCAGAGCCACAAAAATGGGTCACTAAGCTCTTTGGATATGATTATGAGATCATTTACAAGAAAGGAAAAGACAATGTGGTGGCGAATGCACTTTCCCAAAAATATGAAGATGAAGGATCCCTTTTTTCTCTTTCCTTCATTGTACCAGATTGGCTCCAAGTTGTTCGCCAGGAATGGCTACAAGATCCCAAAAGTTCGCATATGATCCAATAATTGCAGTCCAATGCTCCAACTTCCCTAGGGTACTCTTGGCTCCATGATGAGCTTTGATACAAAGGCCATTTGTATTTAAGTAAACAATCAAAGCTTAAATCCAAGGTACTCTCTAAGCTTCATGCTACACCCACATCAGGGCACTCCAGGTTCACCAAAACCTATGACAGGGTCAAACGTTCTTTTTTCTGGGATGGTATGAAACAGGACATTCATAATTTTGTCGTTGAATGTGATGTGTGTCAACGCAACAAGGGAGAAACAGCCAAATCTCTGGGCATGCTACAACCGCTTCCGATTCCACCTGCTATTTAGAAGGATATCTCTATGGATTTTATTACAGGCTTTCCAAGTATGCTCATTTTTGGGCTCTTCAACACCCATTTACAACATCCACGGTAGCTCAAATTTTCATGGATCATGTCTTCAAGCTTCATGGCATGCCGCACTCTATTATTTCTGATCACGACCCAACTTTCACAAGCAATTTTTGGCAAGAACTGTTCAAGCTACAAGGCACCCAATTGCATCTAAGCACAACTTCTCATCCCTAGACTGATGGTCAAATGGAAGTTGTCAACAAGTGTTTGGAAAAATATTTCAGGTGTTTTTCCTCGGAAAAGAAAAATCAGTGGGCTCAATGGTTACCCCTAGCTGAATGGTGGTACAACACTTCATACCATACAGCTACACGCATGAACCCTTTTGAAGCAGTATATGGACAGAAGACACCTTCTGTTTCTCACACTTACCTGGTGTCTCAAAGGTCCAGGTGGTTTAGAAAACACTTACAGTTCCAGAGGCTATTCTCCATACCCTCAAAGAGAATTGGGTCATGGAACACAATTGAATGGAGCAACAAGCAGATCAAAGTCACTCTGAACGTCAATTTAGAGAAGGGGATCAGGTGTTTCTTCGACTGCAACCTTACAAGCAAACTTCCCTCAAGGTTGAGCATTGTCAAAAGCTAGCACCCAAATTTTATGGTCCTTATACCGTTCTCAAGAGTGTGGGACAAGTAGCCTATCAATTAGCTTTGCCCATTCATTCAAAGCTACATCCTGTTTTTCATGTTTCATGCTTAAAGAAGATGATTGGAACTAAGTGCCAAATTCAAACCAACCTTCCCGAGTTAGATGAAGAAGGATCCATTTGGCTACAGCCACAAGCATTTTTGGAACAGCGTGATCATCGCCTGCATCAAAGAACCATCAAGAAAGTATTAGTCCAATGGAAAGATACAAATCCAGTAGATGCCACTTGGGAACCAGCTACCATTCTGTAGTAATTTTCATATCTCAAGCCTTGAGGACAAGGTTGTTTTTAAGGGGGAGGACATGTTAGGGTCCTAACCCGCACATAGGTAGAACAATACATTCGGATGTAATAAAGGTCAATATTAATAAGGCCTTGCAATAAAATAGAATAAGTCGAATGTAAGAAGACCTAGTAGAAGCTTCCGCTTCTAGAAGGATCTTCCTCTAGATGCTTCTT
>JZKD02S1305860.1:460868-502601 GCA_000966675.3 Picea glauca
GGTTGCCCCCTTGAAGAGGCCCGTGAACATTGCTTTCAGAATCAAAGTGTTATTTATGTTGTTATTCTTATATCATTTTAGTGTTATTGTGGTGATTGTTCTGGTTATATTGTTGTTATTTTGTCATTTCTAGCATTTTATTTATATTCTGCATAATTTTTATATCTGGTATATTACACAATGGTAAAAATATTATAGTCTGGAGGGAGGGAAGAATATCACCTTATATATAAATCATTCCACAACCTAATGTGAATTATATGGAGGAGGACCTAGGAGTGTATTCCATCTTTGCAGATGAGGACAACACTACCTTGGAACAAATCAACATAGATGATGGGATGTGGCATATGCATTTTGATGGTTCATGCTCCAATAAAGGAAACAGAGATGGTGTTATCTTGTACTCTCATGTGGGTAAAATTCATAACTTTTCCTATAGGTTCTAGAGTTTTCTTGCACAAACAATGTCACTGAATTTGAAGCATTATTGCTAGGCATTGAAAATGCCTATAATTTAGGTTGTGGTCACCTTATAGTTTTTGGGGATTCCAAACTTGTTATAAACCTTGTACGTAAGATATATTCTCCTAGAAACAATTTAATGAAAATTTACACCCAAACTGTTTGGGCACTTATCTCGAACTTGCTATCTTTCAACATCAGTCATGTTAAAAGGGAATTGAACTCAATGGTTGACAGGTTAGTTGTTTTTGTAGCCTCTACTACTCAACAACTTCTGCCACAAAGACCTGATTGTACCTTTCAATATTTGTATAGTCCACATATCCCTGACAATGTAGAGTCATGGCAGGTCTTCCCTAGTGATGAGAACATATGTTCTTTCATTCAAAATGAACCTTATAATCCTAAGGAAATTATATCAATGGAAGATAACAAAATTCTGAAGGGCTTGAGTCCTCTATAAAGTTCATTTTCATCGAGTGATGTAGGCAACAAAGAAAAACATAAAGAAGAGGAGTAGAAAAGGAAAGTGGGTGAAACCATTTCCTTGAACATTGGGACACCCGATTCTCCAAAGAATGTTAAAATAGGTGCCCAATGTTCAGATGAAGAAAAAATGAAGTTCACTGAGTTACTTCATGAATTTCAGGATGTTTTTGCTTGATCTTACGAGGATCTTCATGGTTTTGATCCTACTCTTATACATCATTCCATTCCTATCAAGGAGGGCATAAAACCAGTTAGGAAAAAACAAAGATCCATTAACCCTGCACTGGAAGAAACTATTCAAAAAGAGTTGGAAAAACCCTTGAAGGTTGGGATAATTTTCACTGTTAAGTATTCTGAGTGGGTTTCTAATTTGGTTCCCATTCGTAAAGCAACTGGTAAGATTATATTATTCTTTGATTTTCATGCATTGAATAGAGCCAATATTAAATACCATTTTCCTCCCGCTAATATGGAAATGATTTTGCAGCAAGTTGCAGGGTCATAGATGATGTCTTTACTTGACGGTTTTTTTGGTTACAATCAAATCGAGGTGAAAAGGACAGATAAATATAAAATAAATTTTATTACACATTGGGGCACTTTCTCTTATGAATGTATACCTTTTGTCTTATCTAATGCAGTTGCTACTTTCCAAAGAGCTATGCAAATAGCTTTTGACGATTTGATCGACAAAATTATTCAGATTTATCTTGATGACTTAACTGTGTATTCTAAAAATCGATCAGATCATTTCGGTCAAGATTCTCATGCGATGTGGAAACTTTGACATTTCTTTAAATCCTTATAAGTCTATTTTTGGCGTTACCAAAGGCAAGCTCCTTCGGCACATTGTCTCTGATTCAAGAATAAACATAGATCCTAAAAGGATTGTTGTTATCCTAAATCTTCCTGCTCCTACTTCCAAAAAGGAGGTTCAAGACTTTATGGGTGTTATTACCTTTGTCCGTAGGTTTGTTCCTAATTTTGTTGTAATGTTCAAGCCAATTCATAATCTTCTTAAGAAAGATTTCTCTTTTTCTTGGACAAATGACGTCAAAAATGATTTTGTAGGAATCAAGAAGGAAATCAGTTCCACACCAGTTTTGGCGAAGCCAGATTTTGAGAAGGAAGTTATGATATATACTAATGCCATAGAGGAAGCAGTTTATGTTATCCTCATGCAATGTAATGACCAAGTTAAGGAAAAACCAGTGGCTTACATGAGTCAAAGCTTGTCAGATGATAAGTTTAAATATTCTTTTATTAAAAATCATGCTTTCTCTCTTGTTAAAGATGTTGAAAAATTTCACCACTTCATCTTAGGTAAGCATACATTGGTAAAAGTCCCTTTACTTGCAGTCAAGTTTTTACTCTCACAGACTTATCTTTCAAGAAATCTTGCACACTAGCTTTCCAAGATCCAGGAGCATGATCTAACCATCATGACTTATAAAACTATCAAGGGACGTGACTTAGCCCTTCACTTAGCTCAGTATGTTGAAACAAGTGAAGAAATTGATGAACAAGATAGCTCTCTATCAGCACTGAAATCCTTCTTGTATATGAACATCCTTGGTATAGACATCTAGTTTATTACATGCAAAATAAAATATGTCCAGATAACTTAGATAACCATCAAATAAGAAAGATTTGTCTTGAATCTTATAGATACGTCATTATAGGAGATTTCTTGTTTAGGATATTTTCCGATGGTATGTTACTTCCCTGTGTGAACAATGAGGAAGCATATAAATTGTTATAAGAGACTCACGGATCTTCAAATTTTGTTATTCATTTAGGAGGTCACTTTTCTGCTAAAACATCTACTTTTAAAATTATCATGAAAGGGTATTATTATCCTTCAATCTTTCGTGATTCTTATATTTTTTCAAGAACTTGTGACAAGTGCCAAAAGTTTGCTAGGAAATAACGTCTTTATGCTATGCCTTTATAACCTGACCTCCCTGAATTTCCTTTTTCAAAATGGGGTTTGGACTTTATTGGTCCTATTAATCCTCCACCTTCAGCAGGGCAAGTTTTTATCTTGACAACCACATACTATTTTACGAAATGGACTAAAGTTGTCCCACTTAAGCATTCAAAAGATGAGCAAGTGATTTCTTTCCTGGAGACTAATATTTTTTCCAGATTTGGTCTTCCTTTGGAAATTATTACAGACAATGGTTTCACTTTTATTTATGCTAAGCTAGCCCAGTTTTTAGCTAAATTGGGGGTTAAACATTTTACCTCATCAGCTTATTATCCCCAAGGAAACGGGCAAGCGGAGTCTACGAATAAGAATCTGGTCAGAATCATCAAGAGGCTCATTAAATATAAGCCTCGTCAATGGCACACTCTCCTCATTTACGCCCTTTGGGAATATTGCACATCCACCAAGGTGAGAACTGGTTGCACTCCTTTCCATCTTGTTTATGGTCAAGAAGCCATTATGCCTACCGAGTTGGAACTCTCCTCTCTAAGGTTAATGTTACAGGTTGAAGAATTAAATTCTTTTGATGTCTCTCCAAGAATGAATGCACTTTTGTATTTAGAGGAGTAAAGGATGTTTTCCTTGGATAATATAAAGAGAGGACAACAAACTATTAAAACATATTTCAACAAAAGTGTCAAGGCTGTCAAATTTAAGGTTAATCAGAAGGTATTGATGTGGGATTTAGCTCATCTTGATAGAGGACGTCATTCAAAGTTCCAAAAATTATGGTTGGGTCCTTTTAATATTTCTTTTATCCTGGGCGCAAGTTCCTATATCCTAAAGGACTTACAGGAGCGATTGTTTTCCTACAACACCAACAGTTCTGACCTAAAACACTATGTGGAACCAACTTGAAAGTTTAAATGTTGTATGGAAATTTTTATGTATTATAGTTTATTTTATTTTCTTTGATTTTACATTTCTGTTATTTCATTTCAGTTGTTTCATTTCTACTATGTCATTTCTTGCTATTTTGTTTCTTTTATTTGACTTCATTTCTTGTAAAAATAAAATGTTGGATCAGTTTTTCCACAACGATGTTATTTTGCTAAGTATTGTTAATCAATAGCAATCAGGTTACAGAGTTGTCATGATGTTCCCCTTGAAAGCATCATTGAAATTGTTATCTGCTTCAGCTGTTGTTATATAAGATAGTAATTGGTTTTATCCCTTTTCTACTTTCCTTTTCTTCCATCCATTCCAAGATTCAAAAGAGCATACCATAAATTTTTTCTCCTTGAAGTTAAGAATGCTTTTACTATGATTAATCGAATGATTATGCATACAAAGATAAATCCCCTCATACTTAACACTTTCCATGAGTTATTCCCTAAATCCCAATCATTTTTCCCTTAAAACCACTCACTTCCCCCTGTTGCATAATCATTCTGATGTCTATTTTCATGAGCTAATGTTTACATGGTATAAAAAACCAGACAATCTGAGTTCTTAATCTGTTGGAAACAAATTTCCCTGTGGAGTTTCCAGTTTGTTGAAGATTAAAATCGCACGGATGAATTTTTCCTGCAAAGGATTGATAAGTTCTATTATTTATTTATGATAATAATAATAAACTAGTAGGTGGGACCCCCTTGTAGACTAGAGGCACAAATATAGACATGTTACTCTTGTATGTTGTTACTGTTATGATGTTTCCTACACAGTTCTATACAGTTGATGATGCAGTCTTGGTTTCATTTGATATGACAACATTGTTGGTTGATGCATTGTTAATAAATGTTGTTGATATTCACTTGCAATACAAGGCAGTGCTATGAGTATAAGGATTACATTGTTTCAAAGGTGCTATGTTATGTTATGATATAACATTGGTTAGTAATCTTGTACGTGATTTATGAAAAAGATAATAAAATGGTACGAGAGTTAGCTCAAAACAAAAGGAAAAACTATGAATAATTTCTAAAGCTATGACAAAAGGATTATATATAAACCTTGTGAAGAATGTTAAATGGTGGACCTAGTTGTTGTACCATGCATTGGGTTAAAGGATCATGTGATTTTGTTAAAGACTTATATGGAAGCACTTATGGTAATGTTAACGTATGGTTATTATTAAAGTTGTGACATGTTTTGGGTGGTGCACTATACAATAGATATGGCATCGAATCTTTACTATGGATATGACATTGAATTTATGCAATAGTTATATGTTGAATTTAATGGTTGATGGATTGGCTAGTGCGTAGAATTGAATAGGGTCCGGTGAGGAAGTGATGTGCATTTACTACACGTCACTCCAAACCACCCTTGAGTCCATCACCCTAGCCATAGTTTAATTTTTCTATGTTGGTTGTGGAAGCTCTGTGATTTCAGGTTTTGAAAGCGGAAAACTCAAACCAGCTCATCTTTGAAGTGATTTTTCACAGGTATGGATCTTTGCTTTCCATACATGATGGACTCTCAGTATTATGAATGAAATGGTCTCTTAGGATTGCATGGGTTCTATGTATTTCTAGAGTTTTGGACTGGGTATTCAATGTTGTGTTATCGTGTTCTCTATGATTACTGTGGAATGTTGGCATTTTCATGGAAAGTAATGGGTGTTATTGCTTGCAAAGTATGCACATTGGTTATTGTCTTAAAAGAAAATGGTGGTCAACTTGGGGTTTATTCTGGTTCTCTTTGGAATCATGTCAATAGTGCAACAAGTTTTGAGTTTTATTCGCATGGGGTTTTACCACCAGTCTGGGTATCAGTTGTTGTCATCCCTTTTTTGTCTCGATCATTGTTGTGGTTCGTCCTCCAGTTTGCAATATAACTGTCAAAAGTGGTGTGGCTCTTTTTGGCTAAGCCCCGAGCTATTTTTGTTATGGATTTTCTTACTTTCACTATCACCGAAATCATTCCACAGTCCAATCTTGTTTTTCCCAGAATGTTAAATGGAGGCCTGTATATGTATTGAGTTCCCACGGGTTGTTCTCTGGCATTTGTTTCACAAGAGTATTAACTCTCGCTCCTCTCATCTCTGTTATAATGGCTGACTATTATGTTAGTGGTAAAGGTCACTATCAATTGCATTTCGAAGGTTATCAACCTCCTGGGTGTTGGGAAGAGACACAATCTCTCCATGTTTTCGAGGATTCTTCATTGCTTAAATCAACCCTCATTTCCTCTCTACAATAAAGTTTTAGAGGCATATGTGTGTGCCTCAGTTGTTGAGATCAAATTGACTTGTTTATACTCAGGCATTCTCTTTATGGATCTGTCAAGATCTTGGGGTTATAAGTTGAAAGACTCTGGTGTTTCCAAAAGAGCACGAATCTTTGTTTTCCTGAGAATATACTTGTTTACCTATGGTTGCTTCTCGATGGTAATGACTTTTAGGAGGTAAAAATATTATGATCCCTCTATGTTTTCAAAGGTCAAGTAGACTTTCATTACATTTCTGCAATAAAATTCTCAAGAACCCAACTTGGTTCCATTAAGCCCAACTTGCTTCTATTTTTCCTCAGGCACCTTTCGTTCTGTCAAGACTTTGGTTGACCAGTTTAATAATGGATGTAATTATGAAAGGGCATGGGCTCTCTGGCTTTAGAGACCACTTATTGATTAAGTCTCCATATTTCCTCTCTGTGATGAAATTGTTTGAACATAAAAAGTATGGGTTACCTACAGCCCGAGAGTTTTCCTTTGGTTGATTTGGTCTTTCCACTCATTAATGTGTTAAATCCTAGCATGATCATGACTCCAATTGAGTTCTAAAGGCACCTGTGTTATGATTGATTCATCAAATATGATCTTGGTCCTGTCAATTTTAAAAAGAGACACCTGTGTGTCGATATGGTTCTGTTCTCTTCACGCATTATATGGCTCTATATTTATTGAGTATTTCGTTTAAGGGGAAGTCTATACATACTAATGTACACGTGGATACGAAGATCAGGGCTACATGTTTTATTTAAAGATGTTTTTGAATTGAGATTGGGGTCAATTATATTGTTGAAGGTTTGTGTGTATGTTTGGTTCATTACACATGCTCTTAATTCTATTCATATTTAAAAAAGACCCGTGGGTGATTAAATTGGGCCTGATTATTGTTTGATGACATTTGATTGTTGATGGTTGATCCTCGGTCGATTATTGTTTGATTTCCAGGGATAAATATTGGATATAGATAATGGTAATCATTGTGCATATTATGATTGTTTTAAAAGGAAGAGATCAACATTAGAGTATACAGGACGATGGCTCAAATGGATATGTTGTTACTGTGGAATTGGAAATGATTTTCATAGTCATTATGTAGGATGCACATATTGATATAAATTGAATAATTCTGGAAAATTAAATTGTTTCATTGAAGACAACAAGTAATCTATATGTAATTAAGGAACAGTTCAAGGATCTTGGTCTAAGAAGTGGATGCTTTTGGATTGTGATTGGAACATAATTATGATTGTTTTTCTTTGGATTTAATTTATTTTATGAACAATATCTGAATAATTCCCTCTTATTATCTCACTTTTTCGTTCATTATAAATCCCCTCACGATCCCAAATTCATTTTGCACACCATGTTCACTAAAATAAAATTAAAACTTTGTATGACAGTGATAAAAAATGACACAGAGATAAATGGCAGTTGATATATTTTGATATTGTTTGCACAGTCATTTATTTAATGAATTGTTGAGAAATAATCGTGTTCTTACTCCCTGTCATGATATCACTTTTTCTCTTATTACAATCCCCCCAAATATCCCATGAATCGTACTTCACCCCCTTCTCATTTGACAATTATTAAATAAATTTTATGGATTGGATTGCATGAGTCTTATGTTAATTTCTGAGCCAAACTTTGTTTCATATTAAGAGAATGTCATGTGTGGTCTATTAATATCTAGTTGCTAATAATTGATGCATACAGGATGAGCTTCTTCAGCAGAGGCATTCATGGCAGAAAGAATAGGGGCAGAGGTAACTGGAACAAAGGGCCTATAAGGCTCAGATTCTCAATACATTTTGATGTGGATCCTTATGAGTTGAACCAGCTTTTTCAAGCTAGGTTTTTCAATTGGATTGGGCAAGGGATAGTCCAGCCTAGACCAGAGAGAACTTCCTTCTAGCCCTGAAATGTTCCTGGTATCCTTGTGCCTCCCCATGTATATTTGCATCCTGAAGTTATCGAGAATGATGGATGGCAGGAGATTGTTCACCCAGCAGTATCCCACCATCGTGGCTGGCCAAACTTGTCATTACCTCCTCCTCCTCCACCTGTAAACCCAAATGTTCAAATTTCCCCTATACACTCACTTGTACAGTCCTCCCATGCAAAAAAATGACTCAAAACCAAGGCTCACCATATGCATGAAAAAGGTAAATATATTGTTGCTCCCTCCTCTCCTTCAAGTGACTTAGCCAAGTCAGTTTCCTCTCATATGCACTTGAGGGACGATTTCTCCCATGTCATTATTGAGATCAAGCCTTAAGGTTCCACCCAACCTAAGGCTAATTCCGAGAAGTCTAAAGGGGATAGCAACAACAAAGGAAGAATTGCCTCTCAAAGTGGCAAATATGGATTTTGATTATGTGTTTATAATTGATTAATTGAGGATAGTGGGATGCAAAAAGTTTTGGACAACAAACTATTTCTGGATATTGTGGATATTTTCATGTTTGGATATAATTTGAAATATTTCTGATATTTAAATTTCAAATTGTGGAAATAATTATGGGAGCCACAAGGAGGCATGTGTTTAATTAGTTTTCTAATTATGTTTATTTTTGTTAAGAAATAAAAGGGAGTCACAAGGGGTCCCACCTACTTAGTTATTATTTAATAAAATACACTTAATTATTATTATTATTATTACTTCCCCTAAACTAAAATTAGTTAATTTTAATTAACTTAACTAAATGAGGTAGTTGAACTACTTCAACTAATTTGGAATGCATAAAAGACAAATGAGAAGGAAGAACAAGGGGAGAATAGAAGGAGAAAGCATACTAAGGTTTTCTCTTGAGTTTTATTGAGATAGTTCAATTTTCATTCATTCTTCAAATTATTAAAGGCCTAATTCTCCTTTTGACAACAGGGTCCTATTGTAGACATCAAGGTTCAAAGTTGAACCATATCATTCAGATGCTTATTTCAGAGGTGTTGATCTATCTTTGATAGTCTGTGTAGACTTGTCTGTTTATGAATTGAGTTTCATGACTGATAAAGGATATTTTGCAGAGTCAAGTGGGCAGTAGTCTATGGAAAGTTGATCCATATTTTAAACTTCAGTTTTTACTTCTTGTCAGAGTCCTTTTGTATGTTTTTCATCGAGGATTTCTAATTTTGACCTTGGTCCATGCCCCCACAGGTATTTTTGTAAGAGAAGGATACTTTTGATTTCTTGGAATGAAATAAAGTGATTTCTATTCTGTCTCACTTGTGTTAATCTATGACTTGGTTCTTTTTTCTTTTGATCTCCACATTTGATTTCTGCAATCTATATATGATCAAAAAATTATATAAAAATGTTATATTTTGCAACAATCTTTTTTATTTAAAAAATCATCCTAAGCCCTTTTAATTAATACTTGTGGATTGGGAAATACATTTTGAGGCTATACAAATAGGGTAATATTCCCGACTATCTTTCCTTATCCAAGCAAGATTCGAAAATGCTTGAGTAAGATAAATTCATATATTTTCCTCAACATGACATTCACAGATCCTAAATCATATGATCCACTTACACATCTAAAATCTATCGCCATTATTCCATCACATCCAAACCCTGCTTCACCATTCCCCAAGTTGCAATGTGTTATTTCTTCATCGCCCTAAGCCCACATTCTTGCCACTGAGCATGAAAGCCCATATAAACGCAATGACTCTCTGAACTACAAAATTGAAGGCCACAATATCAAACCAAACTTTGCAATTGAGGGTCATGGAAGTAGAGATGTCATGTGCCCTTAATGTGAAAATTTATTCTTATCATGTTTGTTGGCACAGGGGCAGACCCAGGGTTCAACGCTACAACAACGCACCAACAAAACCCTAACTACCGACCCTTTTGGTAACACCTGCAAAGTAGATGAAGTCTCACCCGAGGTAGAGGTAGGGGTGGTTGCAGGACTCCAGTGTCTTCAACCTTAGCTTCGACACAAATCTGTGATTGTAAGACCTTAACAAAGCACTTAGTAGTTATAGTTCATCAGTATTAAACCAGAATCTACTTCACAGATAAAACCCTAATTATAGAGCATCACAGTGTTCAACCCGATCTACTATATTCAAGCACTAAGCACATCACATAGGTCAGATATAGCATTCATTTATATTATTAAGCACATAGCATCAATAGATCTATCTATCATTCATCTATATCAAAGCACTAAGCAAGTAAACACATAAACACATCAATACATCGCACAAAGCATAGAAATACAGCATGTACATGGTTCACCCCCACCCTAGGGCTACGCCCACCAAATCTTCTTCTCTTTATTATCTTCAGTCAAGCTTCTTATAGCCACCAAGCATCAAAACCCTACTATGCATAGGACAGGAGATCTGCGTGCACTCTGACAGATCCTCCTTCCTCGAGTAGGTCTAGGCACACAGCCTTAAACAATCTACACATAGAGCACTTACAATCGTTACTTACACTTAGCACAACTTACAACTCTTCGATCACATAGATCAAGATTTTTCACTTAGCACACTGGCCTCTTCTTACATTTCCTACCTACTTATTTATACATTACAAAATCAGGCCTAAACATGTGTAAACCCATGGGTCAACATTCCCATACCCGTTACATAATCCCAAAACCCAAAAATACCTAAAAAGAGGCCAAGATCCCCCGATCTCCGCTTCGTTTTGAGATTCTCCTTCGAAATCTTGTCGAAGTCCCAAAAATAGCTCAAACATGACCAAGAATCCTCAAAACTTGGTCAAGGGCCAACAGGCCCCCAACACTCAACTGTGACTCATCCTGAGTCACTCATATCTAGGTATCTCTGCTTCAAAGCCTCGAGATTGGCTCAAGATTCTTTGACTTGTTGTTGTGTCACAACCTCTTGTTCAACGAACTCTTGGATGATTGCTTCGTTGATAGGTCCCTCTAGGCATTGTTCAGCTGCAGTGATGACTTGCTCCAGTTCTGCTCCTCGACCTTCGATCTCTGTGAATAGTTGGCAAGCTTCATCCTGTACAGGTTGTAGCCTCTGAGTCACTTCCATGACTCTACTCTGAATAGTGTGAACCTGTTTTTGGGCAGTGCGCTACTCTTGGGATCACTTCATTCTTTCAACAACTAACAGGGGATTCAATTGCGCCTATATTATCTCTGCGTGCTGCTTCGCCTCCTGGAGCTATGACTCCAGTGCCTTCAGTTCTGGATTCTCAGTGATTCGCTCATACGTTTGGGCACTTCGATCACTTAGTTTCTTGCATTCCATAGCAAGGGCCTTTATTCTCTCGACTACGCTCTAGGAAGTTGCTTCTTTGTGATCCCTTACATCCTGTGGAGTGTCGGGCACTGTGCAGAGCTCTAAGTCTTCTATTATTTGTTGTAGCTATTGGATAGCTTTTGCGAGCTACTCTACTTGATGCACGATTAAGTATTCTGCCTTTGGCTCCAAGCCTGTCACAGAGAGGAGTGCTCTGTTAACTGCTTCTTTCACTTTGAGTTGATTTGTAAGCAATTGTTCTTTTTCTTGTTGGATATGTGTTTTCTCTTCTTCAAACTTTACCTAGAGAGAAACCTACTCCTGCTTTGCAATTCGGCGTTGTTCTACAAGTACTCCTTTCACTTTATTCAAGGTTTGGGTGGATTGTCCCATTCCATATTGTGTGCTATGAAGGTGAGATTTGGTCGCATATGCTAATCGAAGGTGTTGGGCTGGCTCAACTCCCAACTCTGGTTCTCCCGATGGCAGGGGCGCAGTGGATATTACGCGACTGGACTGAAGGGCCTAGTGTACCCCTCAGAGTTCGACCTCAATTTTGTCGTACATATCCTCCTTCTTTGCTTCTTGTTTCTCCAAGATTTTCTGCGAGGCGTCGTTTACAACTGCGATGATGAAGTCAAAATCATCGACAGTGAGCACAGTCTACATCTTGGTCAACGTGGCTTTGGATTTCTTTCAGGAAGAGGGTTTCAGGGAAGAAACCTTCCTCTTATTCAAAGGATCATCCTCATCTCTAGGCGGCATTACTTCACCTTGCTTTTTCTTAGCTTCTTTACCATTTATTTCTTCTACGTCATCATCACCCCCTTGGCTAGGTGATACTCAAGCAGTCTTTTCTAAGGCACTGCTTAAGTCTTGGACCTCTTCATTATTCTTCCTTATGTTGGTTCTGGGTGTGTCATGTTCATTGTGAGCGGCCTCCGAACTGTCTAGTTTAGGGTCAGACATCTCTGCAGGGTCGGTTGGCATAAGGAGGTCTGCTAACCAATCTTTCGTAATCTCCTCAAGGTCTTCTTCCATGAGCTTGTAGTATGATTGAAGCTTCTCTTTATGTTCATATGCCTACGTAGTAATATAGATGAAGTGTCAATCTGTGTAGAACTTCATGAGGGGTCATAACCTCTGTAGGGTGTTTGACGTCATGCGAGGTTCAGCTTCGATGGCTCTCTTCAGCTGGAGGTAATAGGTGTGAAAAACTATGTTCAACTGCCATTGTTTTCCCATATTGCTCGAGTACCAGAGCGTAGTGAACTTCACAGTGAGGGAATCGAACGACTCAATATCCAGGAAGGTTGCACCTTCCGACATTTCCCAAGAAAAAAATGCGATGAGGATCAGGAGCCAGCTAAAGTGGAACTCCTAGCCTTGATCCTGTGCTTCGCAATAGTTCAATTCCAACTGATTAACTAGGTACTTCGCCCAGTTCATCTATAGGCCTTCCACACATTACCCTGCAAGGTCAATGACAAATCATGTGACCTGCGTGGGTTTGTTCTTCCTTACTATCTTTCCCGCAATTAATTGGCATGCTAGGCGCACTACACCATTCTGGATGGAATCTACCTTGTAGCCTCGCGTCCCCTTCTCAACATCTTTGTATGTATCCTTGATCTTCTGTGCTAGCGTGCGATCTGTGGCTTTTCCAGGATAAAATTCATGTGGATCGGGTCCTTGCATAATTAATCCGGTGATCCTATGGATCAGCGTCGGATCGACTGTGATACGACAATCTAGCCATAAGTATCTTCCATGGTAACATGAAACTAGTATCTTGACATAGACGTTGACTATCTGGTGCCTTCTAAAGTGTGGGATTTTCATTACATTCATCAGGGTGGACTATGCGAGGTTCATCGTCCACAGTTGGGGGATTATCTTAAAATTCGTCCCCTTTGTTCTAGTCAGGTATTTATACAGGGTGAGCATGCTATGGTTCTTGTAGTCTCCTAGGTTGAAGTCACTGAACTTCAACATTGCGATCTTGTCCTGCTACGCTTGAACTGCACGTATCCCCTTTGGGAGGTACACAGTAACCATGGTGTACTCGAAATCTCTTGGCACACTATCACGACTCACTACGCCAGCTAGAGGCGGGATGTAATCAAGAAATATGGTTGGGATCAGCTTCACATTTGCTAGGTCATCTCTGTGTTTGGTTCTCTTTTTAGCTAATGGTCAGGATGGTCCGGCTCTGCGAGAAGCCGATGAAGAGGCTTGCACTCCTCTCGTCGATGATGCTTGTACACCCACAAACATTACTCTTTCAATCATGAGGTCGATGAGTACCTCCTTCACAGACTCTTCAACTGTGCTAAGTTCTTTGGACATACACACTCATGGTTGAATATCTCAGGTTTGAAGAGTGACTACTCAATGCAACAGGATGGATGGTGATAGCGCGATCATCACTGTGAGAAATCAACTAATCTACGGGCTCAAATAATCATGGTTGGAAAAAGTGTTCTCAATGCAATGCTCGATGGAATAAATAGATAACTTATTAACTAGGCAACGGATCTCTCCAATGGGTGAGAAGCCTTCATTACTGAAGTTTTGTTCATTACGGCACGGTCCCAACGGTCTGATGATGAGTTGTCTGACCATAAATTCCTTTCTACCCATTTGGGGCGTCGGTCTAATGGTTATACTATTCCCAATGGCTATATCGCTTCACCATGGCGAAGTGTCATGTGACTCTGTTCTGATATCCCGACGAAGTTCTAGTTTTGTGAATTTTCTCTCTGCAAAGTTCGCTCTGAAACCTTCTGTAACTTTTCGATCTTGGCTCTCTTCTTACTTAGTTTTCTAGCCTTTCTCCCAGTGAGCTTCGTCTCATAATTCCTCTTTCCATTCTTATTCTTATCTTCTCTTGGCATAGTAACTTTGTGCTATTCATATTCTTTACTAAGATTCAAGGGAAATACTTCTTCTTTATCTGGGCTAGGTGCTTCAATCTTCTGTGAGTCTTCTTTTGTTCTTCCAACTTCAATATCCAAGTCTCTGGGTTTAAATAGCTTCAATATGTTCTCCTGTTCTTCAATGAAGTGTGTGATCCTCCTAGTCATGAAATATTTCAACTCTTGCTTCTTTTTCTCTAATACTTCTTCTTCTTTTCTTCTGGCTTGATCTCTTCCAATCCAAGGTTTTCCTAGTAATATAGCAAATGGGGCGTTGTTCTCAATAAATTTAACAATCCCAAAATCTTCCTCTGTCGAAGCTCCATGAGCACTCATAGAGATCTATGTGAGATTTCCACATAGATTTATCAGCTTCCCTCTGAATAATCCTATTCCTCCCAATGAAGGAATCATAGCAGGCTTCCCTAAAAGTTCCCAAGTTATTTCTATCATGATATTGACCTATGTTTCCTCATCCAGAACACAGTCAACGTCGAAGTCCCCTATTTTTGCTTTTATGTGCTTTTTTTCTTTGAAGGTCTTTGATAAGTTGATATGTCGGTGGTCATTCAGGGTTTCTTTTATTTGTAGCAATACAGTCTTCGATTCTTTTTGGGGTTTTTCCATAATATTATTTGCTTGACCCTTCTCATGGTCTTCTTATCTCATATTCATTCTTTCAAGCTTAGCAATCATTCTAGGGAAATCTAAAACTTCATGGTCCATAGCTTTACAACAAAGACAACTAGATATTATACCAAGACATTCCTTAGTCAGATGTCCCAGTCTTCTGCAATTGTAACAAAGGGTTAATCCTCATTTTCTTTTAAATGATCCCTAGCCTTTCCTGTACTACGCACTACGATCATAGTAGCTAACCTGCAAAAAGGTATTTCTAGGATCCTGCATCCATTGGTTAGTCCAAACATTCTTTCTATGCATAGGTATAACATATCTTTCACTATTCTTATTAGATCTACTCATATCAAATTTTCTTTCATCTAGTTGTGCCCTACTTTTCAAGCTAGGACAAAGTTTATCAAACATACCTAGATCCATATTTTTGAAAAAAAAAATCCACTAATCTTTCTTTCAACAGAGCACGAAGCTTCCAGATCTAAAAATTTTCACTATTCTTACCTTTAACAAAGCACAGAGCTTACATATCTTACCTCTTTTCTTCAGATCATACTTCTTTTCTTAGCACAGAGCTTCATAGATTAAGTAGAATGTTGCGCACTAAGGCAACAGATCTACACACAGAGCTTCCATAGTTTCAGGTTAGATCTTCGCACAAAGATACTTTTTTCCTCAGATCCCAGCAATCACAGTTTCGGTCCCAGCAACGGAACCATTTTTTGTCACAGGGGTAGACCCAGGGTTCAATGCTACAATAGCACACCAACAAAACCCTAACTACTGACCCTTTCGGAAACACATGCGAAGCAGATGAAGTCTCACCCGAGGTAGAGGCAGGGGTAGTTGCAGGACTCCAGTGTCTGCAACCTTAGCTGGGACAAAAATATTTGATTGTAACACCTTAACAGAGCACTTAGAAGTTATAGTTCATCAGTATTAAACCAGAATCTACTTCACAGATAAAACTCTAATTACAGAGCATCGCAGTATTCAACCCGCTTTACTATATTCAAGCACTAAGCACATCACATAGGTCAGATCTAGCATTCATTTATATTATTAAGCATATAGAATCAATATATCTATCCATCATTCATCTATATCAAAGAACTAAGAAAGTAAACACATAAACACATCAATACATCACACAAAGCATAGCAGCACAACATGTACGTGGTTCACCCCCACCCTGGGGCTATGTCCACCAACTCTTCTTCTCTTCATTATCTTCAGTTAAGCTTCTTACAGGCACCAAGCATCAAAACCCTACTCTGCATAGGACAGGAGATCTGCGTGCACTCCATTAGATCCTCCTTCCCCGAGTAGGTCTAGGCACAGAGCCTTAAACAATCTACGCACAAAGCACTTACAATCATTACTTGCACTTAGCACAACTTACAACTCTTCAATCACATAGATCAAGATTTTTCACTTAGCACACTGGCCTCTTCTTACATTGCCTAGCTATTTATTTATACATTACAAAATCGGGCCTAAACATGGGTAAACCCATGGGACGACATTCCCATACCCATTACATAAGCCCAAAACCAAAAAATCCCTAAAAAGGGGCCAAGATCTCGCGATCTCTTCTTCGTTTTTCACTCCACCTTCAACACCTTGTCGAAGTCCCAAAAATAGGTCAAACATGACCAAGAATCCTCAAAACTTGGTCAAGGGACAACAATGTTTGCTCTGTTTCATGCAGTTTCAAGATCCATTCAGATACATATTATAGAGCCAGTTACTCAAATTATGGATACCCAAAACTTGAGCCTAATAACATATAAATATATGTTCCACAAATATAGGTGCCATAGTGGACCAGAGGTAGAAATTAATATTTGTAATTTTGGCCTTCTTCAAGCAGCTGCACATCCAAAAGTCTTCCCATGTCCAGAAATAGTAAGGTCATGTGTACAAAACTTAGATGTCAATTGTCGAGGTCCACATGGAACAGAACATGGGAGCATGTCAGGCATATTGTTTTGGAAGCATGTCATCAGGGAATGTATAACATCCCAGACCATTATTTGGAAGGGTATCAACTAGACTGGGTAGGTAAGATGAGCAACCAAAGAAAAAAAGACTTGAATTTATGAAGGACCACCTGAGGGAAGGGTTGCGAAAATCTAATTATAAGATAATAACCCAAGTAAGTTGTCAGGTTGCGGAATGTTTCGACGAGGACATTGTATGTTGCACAATATTGTTATCCAAGTTTTTTTTACTAAGGGTACCCCATCTACCCTTTTAGGATTCCTTACCTACAAGAGGTCATGGTTAATGTCTATTCCTTTGATTGGGTTGCTTTTCTTCGAGTTCTTTGGGAGTAGGAGAAGGTCTTGGTGGGAAGGTCTTTCCCACGTGGGTAGGGAAGTTAGGTGGATAAGGTACAAGACATAAAAAAATAAATAATACATATTTTTTGGTTGGCCAGAGAATCTTGTTTTTATATAAGTGATTCAAATATCATGTAGTAAGTTTGGGGAAGGAAAACTCCTAATTTAAGTCCATACAGTAAGGTAAAATTTGGTCAAGATATATATATCCTTGAGCACAGCTGGAGGTTAGGCTTTTAGCACCCCCTCAAGTGATCAGGGCTTCTTAGTCAAGTTAGATTGCATAGGTTCATCTCTAGAGGAAATCAAACTAAACCTGAATCATATCTAACCCTGATTTATACCTCTAAGATCCCCACCTCTAATAGCCCTTATTTCTACCTAACCCTTCCTTATACCTATGGGTCAGATCGACTTCATCTTGGATTGGTCGAAAGGGAGGAGGTGAACTTAGGTCCATAAGAAAGTTTATCTCACTGACATTTGAAAAGAAATGAAATTACCCTACCTGACCAATAAATTATGGGAAAATATCGATCGGTCACTGGCGCTTGAAAAGAAAGGAAAGAACCCTGAAATCCTGCTATTGGGGTGGGACATTCATAAAAATATTTCTGACAATATGGAGGAAATCAAGCGGGGTTGACTGATGGATGAGGCTTTTATAAATTCCAATATTCTATATTGGGTAAAGATCGGGTTGGGGAAAGACTAGAACCAGACCTTCCATACCACACACACCCGGGTTAGCTAGGAACACACTGAGTATAAATATGTTGGGGTTGGGTTGGAAAGGGAGTCACTAGTAAAATCCCTTCCTAATGAAATTATCCCAAGCTTCAAGTATGGAGGATGTGTGAATTTCATATCTTCTTGAGTGATGACTGCACCCTACGACCTGTAGAAAGAGAAATATAATGGTACTATTGGTTGCTTAGGTTATGGGGGAGGAAAGACTTTTTCCATTTCCTTGCTCATATATGATTGCATGTCCATAATGGCTTTTACTTCTAGCCAAGATTCTTTGTTAGCCAATTCTTCCTCAAAGGGTCTACTTTCATGTTCTTCTTAATCTCAACTATGGCAAAGTGGACATTATACCTCTGTGGTTTGTCCAAGGGGAACTTCATCTCCTCCAGGATCTTTGCAGATTTTTTCCCACCTATGGTACTCAAGAATGCATGCCCCCCATTGCAATGGGGATCGGTTATACGACCCTTCTTATTAGATTTTATGAAGTATTTCAGATCTACATGCAACAATTGCCTTGCCTCATAAACTCGAATATGAAAATTTAGGGGTGAGGAGTTTGGGGAGTCTGTAGGGGCTATGTTTGATCCATATAAACTAATTACTGTCAAATATTCTCCCAAAAACCAATCAAATTTATGTTGTGTAGTCACCCATAAGTATGTTATGATTTCCTCGGGCACCCATGGTTGTTATTTCCCTGCGATAATAGAATATGTCATATACATTAATTTTTTTATTTAACCAAAGAGGGAGGAGTTTTCTCATTCTTTATTACCTGAGGAATCCAATCTGTGCATCTGGTGAGTTTATTGTATTTTGAAAGATGCTAGATATACCAGGTATGAATCAGAAGATGTCCCGGTCCATCTGTGGAAAAGAAGCCAACCAACATGCATAGGTCTTATTCTCTTCCAGGAACATAGTTAGTTCGAATATTCATCCCACTTGCTGGATTGGAGCAGATCTGGCCAAAAAATGGAATGGTATAATCAATTATATCAGATATATATTTCCAACCCAAGAAAGTGGGGCAGGGGAACAACTTGAATGAAAGCAACCAGGCATTTGTAACTCCCAATAAACCTTATTCCTTTTCCCCAACGAAGGCAGCGGAGCAGAACTCAACCATCTTATTTTCTATTATAGGGAATAATACAAAACCAAACCATAGAATTGTTATTTCTCGATGACCTTGATCACCGTCAGGGGAAATGTGGTTATCGAGAAGTATCCTATCGCTCGCCTCTCTTTGTTCGGTTGTATCCCATTCCCATCCATTCCATTGTTCGCATACGTTGTAGAAAGCAGTGGATAATACACTTCCCCATCTATTCTAGGGGATTATTCAAAAGTCCCCTTGAAATGAAGATAAATGTGTTGCATCCATGATAAAGTGAAAATGATCTAGTGAGCAAGCATGGCCACTCACCTAACTCCAATAATATTCAACATTTTTCAAAAATAAGAATAATAACACAAAAAGGACCTCCCCCTTTCTTCTTGTCTAGCGAGTTCTAAAATGTCGTGATTTAATGTAATCAAAGAGGATCTGCTTGGTCCAGTTGTGTATCTCTGGATTATGCCCCCTAGTTCCACGGTTCCAATAGGTAGATCGATTGCTTACTCCAAGACACATGAAAAATCCCTAAAGCAGGAAATCCCAAGAAATCCATTTTAGAGAGAGCCGAGAAACCAATGATGATGGATGATGCACCAATTGCAATTCAAATAACTTTCCGAAATAGATGATCTCTACCCATGAGTAGTCCCATCCAGAGAGAGATTCCCCTGCTCTACCATCTGATGTTACAGCTCTTACGTACTGTGTAATGTCTCCTTTTTGGAAAAATTAAATATTTAATTAATTATTTCATTATGTTGCCTAAAGTTAAATTTGGAAACTAATATTTAATGAATTATTATTTAATTTTAAGTGGCTTAATCAAAATAACATTATAAAGTCACTTTATTAAATAAAGTGCTCTTCTAGAAGCTTTGAGAAGGTTGGGTTAGATCTCTTTAGAAAGATCCACAAGGTTGGGTTAGATATCTCTAGAAAGATCCACGGAGCCTTAAAAATGAGAGGAGACCAAGTCATTTGGGCAAATTGGATTTTGGATCATTTTCTTGTGGAGTGTTGGGTGAGGCATGATTTTCGTTAGGGTTTTGGCAAAACCCTTTCATTGGAGTTTGGCTTCGGTGGTGAGACTATCCACCCTAGTTAAAAAAACAGGGAAATCCATAGAGGGTTTCCATTGGAGCTTCAATCCAGTTTCATCTTGGTGTTATGTTTGGAGAGATCGAGCATTGTTCCAGGTTATGTTTGTTATTATTGATGTATTGCAGCTGCCATCGCAGCCATTTCTCCTTATAAAGTTGTATTCAGTGATCATGTAATAATAAAATTCCCCTAATTTTATTTACAAATTAAAACCTTAGTTTTCTTATAAGCGGGATCTTATAGTGGTATCAGAGGATGATCTTGTTGTGGAGGTTACCAAAGGGCTATCATCAAGGTTATTTCTGAATAACAAAAATCATTCAAATTTCTTCCTCGTGCTTCATTGATAGTTAAGATCTATTTAGTAATTGTGATTTCCTTTAATTGTGATTGAGTTTCGAGATTCACGGTGTTAGCTGAGTTTGGATTTCCAAAAGGGAGTCGAATTGCTTGAGGAAGTCGAGTTATGTGTATGTTGGGTCTATATCTCATTTGGGTTGAGTTATTTCTTAAAACACAAAAGTTTTGAGTGTGAGGACCGATTTCTTCAGGAGAAACGTGGGTTTGTCTTTGTTGGACAGTTTCATCAGCTTGGTGCACTTTTGTAATTGAGAGGCCGAGTTACCCTTATTACAACAGAGTTTTTCAATAGGTTGCAGTCTATGAATATGTAGGGAGCTACTCATTGAATAAGAGGCCATACCTTCACGTTGGGCCAGAGATATTCATAACAGGTCCGTCATTAGAGATTGAGTGCAATATCTATGTGAGTCAATAGAGTTTGGGTGCCTTGAGGGGCGATTTTTGGGTATTGTTTCCTTCCAGCAAACCAGATACTCTTCGTTGGAATGTATCAACCAAAATATGTGAGTTATCCCTGATATTGTCTTCCAATTATTTGTTGATAATTAAATAAAGTTATCTCTACTGAGTTTCCATACATTTATCAGTGTGAGCATTAGAAACTGTTTGCACTGAGTTTAATGTTGGGTCGATTCCTTCACTATATGGGACGAGTTTCACTGTGGTAGCGAGTTCTTCCCTTGTTGGTTATTCATTGCAGTGAGAAGAATCTGAGATATTGGAAGTCTGAACAGAGGGAGATTGGAGGAACCCATGTATACAGAAAGGGTGAGTTTCTTGTCCTTGGTAGTGCCTCTTAGTTGTTGGCATAATTTCCATTCGGTGAAGACAAATTTATATGTTTTGTGGCTGAGATAGATGTTTGTGGTTGAAGAAATTGGGTTTCCCTCATTTTGGGACGAGTTTACTCCCTTGGAAGGGTGAATTTCTATTATTGGAAGAGTTTCCCGCTTGTTGGGTCGAGCTAAGATGATAGAGGTTGATTTATTTCATTGGGGGGTTGAGTTCTCACTGCTAGACACTTTCTTTGAATGGTTGGGCATACTTTATTTGATGTTGGTTGCATTTGTTGAAGAAATATTGCAGCTAAGTGAATTTTATGCCAATCTAGTCATATAGTCATGAATCTGGGCTGCGAAACCCATTGTTGGTCGAGTCTATCATTGTTGGGGTCGAGTTGAATGCTATAGAGGCCGAGTCTTCAGTTCTGGGCGGATTTGGAGTTGTGGAAGGCAAGATCTTCTTGCTAGTTGAACTGCCTCATCTTTGGGGTCGAGTTTTACCTTCATGTGGCTGAATTTAATGTGTTGGCAGGGATCGATATCAGAGGCTATCACTAAAGGTCATTTTCTCTTGTTTTGGGTGTTGTTATTCATGATTTTAGTGACCAATATTATCATCTACATAACTGATATATTTGGATGAAAGTTGATACATACCATAGTCACCTACAGGCAGGCTCATCTAGAGTACTCTTGCAGAAACAACATACACAGAATATATATATATATATATATATCAGATTCATTAATTGGTATTTATGTATTGTTGCTCAGATTTCCTCTGTATTTCTGATTATCCAAATATTAATGCAATAAGTTCAGCTGGGTATTATTTTTGGTGTCTCTTATAATCCTGTAGCAGAGATGATAGTTTGTGTAAACTATGAATAGAGTGATTTTGAATGCAAACAGTTTGACAAATCACCTATACCACAAGTCAAGGGAAAAAAAAAAAAAAGTTTAGCTGGAACATTTCAATGGTATCAGAGCGTTAATTTAGTCGGAGTTAGTGTTGTTGGAAAAGGAGGTCGATACTCTCTTGGGTGCCCAATACATCATTAAAGATCTATCAGAGTGTTAATTTAGCCGGATTTAATGTTGTTAGAAAAGGAGGTCGATACTCTCTTGGGTGCCCAATACATCATTAAATATCTAAATAATATGAAGGAAAGGTGCCTCTCCTTTGATTGTTAGTGTTAATACCAGTGGTACGAGTTAGCTTGAAGACCCTAGATCGCTATCTACAGGCCTGATCATAAATATTGGGAATTGTACATGTTATGGAAAGGATAAACATGCTACAGGACTGATATTTTGGGTAAGTGGAAGTATTGTTCTTGTCATCATCTACAGGCATACTTTGGGTGGCTTGCAGAACCTATATCAGGCGTCAATTATTAAAAACTATCAATCAGGTGCAAAGAGACAGTGCACCAACATTGGTCAAGTTCCTATGTATCCAGGTTGAGGGATTTGTGGGAGGGACGTTGTGTGGCTAGGTATATTCAGTGCTATATTGGGGGCGATTTAGACTATTATAGACAGTGCATCTACTCTTGTATTTACAAGCAATCCTTGAGATTATGCAAGAGTTTCTACTTGTATGCATCTTATATTGCTACTTGGGAGAGTTATTTTCAGCTACAACAGTGGTGTGTGAGCAAGATGCCTTGGAAAAAGGGCCATATCTTCTTGTAGAGGTTAAACACAACAAAACATAGTTATAATTTGTGGGTAGATGTGAGTTTCCTGTGAAGAAAGAAGTGCAAACAATCAAATCAGATCCTTGTTGGTTCAAGGCTACAATCATAACGTTATCTAAGCAATTTGCAGCAACCTAATCATCTTCATATCATTACTGTAACAAATACAAATTTTCAGTTGGGATGGCAAAGAAGTCATTGATGGGAAGGCATTTGGTCAATTCGTCAAAGTGTTTGACGAAACTACTCAACAAAAATAATTAGATTTCACATCAGAGTTAATTGGGTTTGAGAAAGATGAAAACCTATGAACTTAGGGCAGAACTTTGGCAACTCATGCCAGAGTATCATAAAAATTTAACAACCTTGTTAGAACATCCAGAGTGGATCAGGGAGGTGGTAAAAGGATCCAAAACCGTTGATGAAGAAGAAACATCACATCAGGATGGGAACTTGGGAAAGCCTTAGGTTGACTATTTGGAGCATGTGGCCAACCATGATAGGGATGTGTACATGGAAGATGACCAAGCGGTAGACATTGATGAGATCTTTGATTCTAGTGTGTTGATGGAGATTGTCACTAGTACCTAGGAGGAGGGGGTAACATTTGGTCCCATCGATGATGACTACAAGGAGGATGACACAACAACATCCAGTGCAGCATTGGCATTGGCCGGTGGAGCCCAGGATTCTAGCCCTAGTGATGGTCAAGATATTACATGTGTTGGGATTTCCAGTGAGGATGGAGTCAAGCTAGCACCTATGTACAAGGAGGAGTCATCTCTAGTCACTGCTTATGATTTATACTATGAGGATGACGGGAGCACTCTTACAGATGACAGCTTAGGCCAATTGGACGTGGTAGGGCAGAGGCCTTTAACATTGTACAATTTCTAGGATCGTTTGTTGGTGACTGAGGATCAAGTTACACAGGTGTTGACTAGAACCGATGGAGCCCATAGGTTCATTGAGGAGCTTGTGTGGAGAGCATAGATGGAGGAGTGACACACTGAGATAATACGTGGAGTCACTAGTGCCTAGTTTTGCATCATCATGGAGGCACTAGAACAACTGGATTCAGAATACTTACAATTGTTTATGGACAGGGACCTTGCTCTCAATTTTGCGGAGGATAAGGACCGAGAGGTTTAGGAGCTACATTATCAATTGAGCGTGGCACACTCTTCACCTCCTATAGTAGGGACTCCATCATCTTTGGCAATAGTGACATAGGAGGGCATGTGTGCCACACATATTGAGAGGGAGGATCATTTTGATTTTCAAGTATTCGAGGAGAGTTTGGATTGCGCTCTGAGTTGGAATTGCAGGGATCAAGGGCCATTTCTTTTAGAGAGATCATTATAGGTTATGAGCTTAGCTATTGTTGGCCCTTGGTTATGAAAGTAAGTGAAGAAAAAGGAAGAAAAGACAAAATGTGAACTTTGTGGAAGACACAGTGACTGTTACTGGGTCAAAGTGAGAAAAAGAGAAGAAAAGACGGAGCGAAGTTCGAGAAAGCAAGTTGTTGGACGAGGAGATCAAGGATGATAGATCAACAAGAAATAAGGATCGTGGACAGCTCAGTAAGAGGAAGAAGCTACCATTGGATGCTTTGGAGCACCGTGCGAGAAGGAAGGAAAGACAGGCTGGTGAAGCCCTGAAAACACGGGTCAAGTTGACCTAGGGTTTTAGACACTTAGGGTTTTGGTATCTAGGGTTTTGACACTTAGGTTTTAGCCTAAGGATGTTGGTGAGATATTTTAATGTATAAATAAAGGTCAAGAGGACCTGGGTTGGGTTGTTGTTGATGTTAGGATCATTGTTGTTGTCTTTTTCATTGTGTGATTGAGTAAGTAATATTGAGTGAGAGAGAAGTGTTGAGTAGGAGAGTCTTCTGTATTGTAAGATCTTCAATTGGGTGTGAAGATCAACCCTACAGCTGGGTGCGCAGGGATGGAAGAGATAGCGAAGAGAAGAGAGAAGATCTGCTAGTTGAAGAGCGCAAACAAAAGTTGTATGTTTCATCTTAATACATTGTAAAGCACAATTTTGTGGACGTATCCCTAGAGAGAGGGTGAACCACGTATATCTTGTGTTGTATGCGTGATTGATGCTCTATTCCTTATTATTGGTATACTGGTATTGCATTACTGTGTTAGATCTGATAGATATATCTTGCGTAGTAGATCCTAGGAAGATAAAGAATACTTAATTGTTTTGTGCCGATCACTTTGAACCCACTTTACATTCCTTCTGGTTGTAGACATTTCTATCCTACAACCCCCACATAGCTGCTTCGGGTGAGACTGTATCTGCCTTGCAGGTGTTGTCGAAAGGGCCAATAGCTAGGGCTTGTTGGTGTGCTCTTGGAGCTGAACCCTGGGTCTACCCCTATGCTAACAAATGGTTCCATTGTCGGGACAAGAATCTTCATGAGGGAATGTCAAGGTGGTTCCCATCAACGATAGAGATTCAGAAGTGGATAGAGGATCAAGAAAAGGACTTCGTTGAAGCCCAAAACAAGAACCCTAATCTTAGTATAGAGGATTGGTTAGGAAGGTATATTTTTACTGATATACAAGAGATATTCTTTGGAGGAATCCATCAGGAGCTATATGAGTGGTTAGCTAGGTTAGCAAATACCCAGTTTGAGATCAGATCTAGACCTTCTATAGTTTGGATGTCAGCACTGATCAAGAAGGTCAAGAGAGTTGATAACACCGTATCATGAGCAGTAGATCATTGGTTTGATAACACCATTGGAGGGTACATCACCGAGTTTGTTGTTGACAGAGTAGAGTCATATAGCCAAACCGAGAGATATTTCTTCAAGGGACCTAGAGGAAAATTTTTACATTTTCTGAAGTTGAGGATCAAAATGATATTGCATGAGAAGAACATCTTGAAGATACAATAGATTGGTCGGATATGGAAAAGCTAATGTTCAAAAATTTGAACAGCGACAACGACACAAAAGCTGGAGGACCTGGGTTGGGTTGTTGTTGATGTTAGGATCATTGTTGTTGTCTTTTTCATTGTGTGATTGAGTAAGTAATATTGAGTGAGAGAGAAGTGTTGAGTAGGAGAGTCTTCTGTATTGTAAGATCTTCAATTGGGTGTGAAGATCAACCCTACAGCTGGGTGCGCAGGGATGGAAGAGATAGCGAAGAGAAGAGAGAAGATCTGCTAGTTGAAGAGCGCAAACAAAAGTTGTATGTTTCATCTTAATACATTGTAAAGCACAATTTTGTGGACGTATCCCTAGAGAGAGGGTGAACCACGTATATCTTGTGTTGTATGCGTGATTGATGCTCTATTCCTTATTATTGGTATACTGGTATTGCATTACTGTGTTAGATCTGATAGATATATCTTGCGTAGTAGATCCTAGGAAGATAAAGAATACTTAATTGTTTTGTGCCGATCACTTTGAACCCACTTTACATTCCTTCTGGTTGTAGACATTTCTATCCTACAACCCCCACATAGCTGCTTCGGGTGAGACTGTATCTGCCTTGCAGGTGTTGTCGAAAGGGCCAATAGCTAGGGCTTGTTGGTGTGCTCTTGGAGCTGAACCCTGGGTCTACCCCTATGCTAACAAATGGTTCCATTGTCGGGACAAGAATCTTCATGAGGGAATGTCAAGGTGGTTCCCATCAACGATAGAGATTCAGAAGTGGATAGAGGATCAAGAAAAGGACTTCGTTGAAGCCCAAAACAAGAACCCTAATCTTAGTATAGAGGATTGGTTAGGAAGGTATATTTTTACTGATATACAAGAGATATTCTTTGGAGGAATCTATCAGGAGCTATATGAGTGGTTAGCTAGGTTAGCAAATACCCAGTTTGAGATCAGATCTAGACCTTCTATAGTTTGGATGTCAGCACTAATCAAGAAGGTCATGAGAGTTGATAACACCGTATCATGAGCAGTAGATCATTGGTTTGATAGCACCATTGGAGAGTACATCACCGAGTTTGTTGTTGACAGAGTAGAGTCATATAGCCAAACCGAGAGATATTTCTTCAAGGGACCTAGAGGAAAATTTTTACATTTTCTGAAGTTGAGGATCAAGATGATATTGCATGAGAATAACATCTTGAAGATACAATAGATTGGTCGGATATGGAAAAGCTAATGTTCAAAAATTTGAACAGCGACAACGACACAAAAGCTGGACATACGCACAGTGGGAGAGCGTTCAAAGAAGTTCATCTTGCGAACTTATTCAAGTAGAACTACGGGTACGAGGGTTTCTATAGTGGAGAAGAGGCAGACCTAACTGAAGAAGAGCATTCAGAACCCACTAGGGCAGAGGAAGAGAAAGCTGAAGAACCTCACTGGGATGAGCAAGAAACTTCAGGAACTGCACAGACTGTTAAAGTAAGTACTATTAATCCCCCTATTGTCTCAGCAACAACAAGCAATCAGAATAGTCAGAGTCACCAGAGTCCTTAGAGTACTATTACTAGCAGTTCAGCATATACTTAGATAGGAAACCTAGGAAGATCTATAGCAAATGAGATGAGGCTCCCTATCTTTAGAGGAGATGGGTCTAAAGACCCTGATCAGCACTAGTTCCTATGTGAATCCGTATGGAATATTAAGAATGTCATCGACGAAATTGTTAAAAGAACCCAGTTTAGTACTACCCTAAGGGATAGCGCACTAAGTTGGTACATGAAGCTTGTCCAAGGACTTGCACAGCCTAATCCGTTGAATCAGATCAAGAATGCATTGATTGCAGAATTCAAGAAACCCAAATCGGAATCACAATGTATTATAGAGCTGAAAGAGATCAAGCAGAAGATAGTCGAACCTGTTTGGGAATTCGATCAAAGATTTAAGACCTTAATAGGCCAATTGACTTTTCAGATCCCAGATGAGTAGAACAAAGAATGGTTCATTGATGCCCTTTTACCACACATCAGAGTCCCTCTGATGCAACAAAAGATTTTTTTGCAGGCTGAGGCACTGGAGATCTCCATGAAGTTAGAATCAACCCCTATGGGAGAATCCATCTCAGGTATGACTCAGATCTTGAGTCAGCTAACTAGTTTGTCTCTGTAGGTCAAAGATATGAAGAAAGACAAGGGAAAAGATAAAAGAGAAGACATATGGTGTGTCAGATGCAAATAATAAGGGCATGACAAGGAGCATTGCCCCCCATTTCATGAATACTTGGCCTCTGGAGCTTCGAGCCCTTTGAAGCAAGTCACCTTACCCTGGTGGGAGGTATGTCGAAATAGACATCGCCCTGGTGAGTGCTATTACATGAAAAAATATGTTCAGACACCCACAAATTTATATTGCACGTTTTGTAAGTCTGTGGGACATGATGATAGGGATTGTAGGGCTTACAATCTCATGCATGAAAGGTCAAGAGACATATACAAACTTCAAGGTGAAGTACAGCAAGAAGGAAACACTACGTAGTATAACTCCCTTGGGAGAGGAAACTTCAATCCTCACGGTGGATTCATAGGACGAGGATGAGGACAAGGTATGGGTCGAGGCCGAGGAAAGAGAATCTGTTATAACTGCGCACAACCAAGACACCTAGCAAGGGACTGTTAGAACCCTTGTACCACTTGTAGCTATTGCAACTCCTTCGAACATGTTATCAAGGAATGTCCAGCATTGTTGGCTAAGCTTCAGGAAAGACGAGGAACTCAGCAAAACCCGCAAGTGCAACTGATATATGCCGAACCTCGCGGAGAAGACCCTAGAGTTTTTGTTATAACCAGAGGAGGCGCTACTACAGGAGAAGACAGCCTGACGCAAGGAAAGACTACAGAAGACTCAGGAGTCAGGAAAGCTGCAGAGAAGACCCAAACTTTTGATGCAAAGAAAGAAAGACAAGTATTTGAGGAGGCAAGAAAAGAGTTCAAAGGAGATCAAGGATCTTCATCAAAGAAACGACCAGTAGTGAGAGAATATGGAATGCCTTGGCCATTTGATCAATCTGCTTCACCTAAAGAAGGAAACGAGGTAAGCAAGTTCATAGAATTTCTATATACTTGTATTAAGTTGATTCAGGATGAGAGCATTGTACAAGAACTACAAAGTAATCATACAATATGAGCTAGGAAAGATAGACCCCTTACTAAATAGGCCAGTACACCAAATCGCTAAAAAGATAAGGACAAATAAGGAGTTACATTTGAATGCTCAAATAGGTGAGTATGATATAGACTATGTGGTCCTCGACTTAGGGTTGGAGGTCAATGTCATGATGAAGCAAACTTGGGCACTAATGAGAAAACCTAAGCTGATCTATTCCCCTATCAGGATTAGGATGGCTAATCAACAAGATTTCAACCCCTTTGGATGATTGGAGCATGTCCCTGTGGACATCGACGGAGTAAGAACGTTTGTAGATTTTGAGGTAATTGAGATAGTTGATGATAGTTGGCCTAACCTTGTGCTGTTAGGAATTGACTTGGCTTTCAATAATTCCACTGTGGTTGATTTAAAAAAAAGACGAATGGTGTTTGAAAGAGATGGCCTTAGGGTCATTGTGCCTTTAGATCCAGATGAAGGTCAACGATATATAGAGCCCATTAGAGAGGAAGACCGTGCATATGAATTGGAAAACATATACAAACTAACAGCCTGATAACAGAATTACATTAATCCTATGGCTGATGGAAACCTAAGCTGGTGAAGTGACAGCGCATGTTCATCAGACTCAGAAGTATCTACAAGAATATGTGTTAGATGAACTAGAGAATTTTGTTGGATCGACACAACAGTAAGTAACTTACCCACCTTCGATGGTTTGAATCCTTTAGAAACCTTCTTGTCGTACTTTGAAGAAATTGTACCAATGCAACAAATATTGTTGGCAATGGATGAGGCCCTGAAAGAAACCCCAGCAAGATGGTGGAGGACACACAAAACCAACATTGTAGACTGGGTACAATGTCATACCTTGATGACAACTCGGTTCTCAGCACAAGTAGAAGGTTGCGAAGTTTGATACATAGATCGAAGTTGTCGAAAGGACCATGTGCAAAGTTGTGAGGAAGCCTGGAGAAACATTCCTCAAGAGAAGTGGGTGCACAAATTCATTAACACACTGGACACGACACCTATCAACTAGTACCTTCAAGCAGAGCTACACCTCATCACTACAGATTGGGAAGGTATGAATCAGAATTTTGTAACCACCTTCTTATTTGAAATTCAATATCCTTCAGTAGATCAAGCATTGCAGATTGTAAGACAGAAAGTATTCGAGGAGGCATCTAACCTCCCTTTGGAGAAATAAGAGGACAAATGGATTGCGCCTCTCCAAAAACTACAAGGTTGTTACAAAATCAATGTTGATGAAGACGATGATCCAAGAAAGGTGAACATCACCAAAATAGAAGGCCGAAGAGATGTGGAAGGACCAAGATTTGAGTCACCATTCATTGGACAACCAATCAAGATTAAGAAGGTCAATATTGGAACAGAACAGACACTGAATCTTGCAAATGTTGGAGATTATTAGGATGTTGCCACTATTGAAAAGATTACAAAATTACTGCATGAATATCAAGACTTGTTTCCAACCAAGTTCACTGATATGAAGGGCATTAAAGGGCCTATGGGAGAGATGAGGATCCCTTTGAAACTAGATGCAAGATTAGCCAAACAGAGACCCTACATACTGAACCCTAAATATAAGGAGAAAGTGAATATTGAGCTCGACAGAATGCTGGAAGCAGGGATTATAGAACCTGTGGAAGACTCAGAGTGGATTAGCCCTATGGTGGTACAAGACAAGAAGACATGAGAGATCAGGATCTGCGTAGATCACAAGAAGCTGAATGATGCCTATTTGCATGACCCCTTCCCTATGCCATTCACTGACGAAGTGTTAGATAATGTGGGAGGCCAAGAATTATATTCTTTTACAGATGGATTTTCAGGATACCATCAGATCCGGATTGCCAAGGAAGATCGCCACAAGACCACATTTGCAACAGAATGGGGATCGTACCAGTATACAGTGATGTCATTTGGATTGAAGAATGCCCCAGCCATCTTTTCTAGCATGGTGGTCGAAGCATTCAAGGAGTTTTTGCATAAATTTCTAGAAGCATATTTTGATGATTGCATTGTTTTTAGCTTATTGAAAAATCATATTGAATGTATAAGGATAATGTTGGATAAATGCAGGAAACGTCCAATTGTCTTGAATCTGAAGAAGTGCATCTTCTTCTCACCATTTGGAGTGCTTGTTACACATTATTTTGGTCACCTTGATGATGGATTTACAAGCATGTAGTCAGGCCCTGATAATCATCTTTTGCCTGGGAAGAGTGACTATTGTCCTCCTCTGCAAACCTATTTTTTGAAAGGACATTGCAGGCTGCCTATATAGTATAGTGTGGAAATCATTGATTTCCACAAGCTACTCTATAGTTGGCCCACAGGATTTCCACAAACTGCTATATAAGTAGGGTGCGTAGATGTTTGAAAGCCAAAAGAGGAAAGAGGTTCAAGAAGTTTCTGGAGAGGGAATCTTCTCGAATGTGAGGTGGTGTCTGTGTGGTTACAATCCTACTGACTTCTCTGATATGGTGGGATCATCCTCATCTCTTTAACCACTTCATCTTCTCCTATATAATAATGGGATTCTCATGGAAAAGGTTAACCATAGTTGAGCAAACTTGAGCAAATGATTGCTAGAAGAATAGGCTGGAGATTGTGTGAAGAATACTATTTTGGTTGATGTTTGAGGTCTACATTCATCTATCAAGATTTTAAAGATCACCTTCATGCAAACTCCGGAACAAATATATGTGTGTGTTGGAACAAAGGACCACTAAAAGGGAACTTGTGACATCAAGGCATTTCGGTTGCATCTTCCACTTTTATTCAATATAATACAGTGGCATGTTTCTTTCCCATAAAATCATTCTCATTTTATTACATGAATCCTTGATCACATGTTTAAGTTTTCATTGAATCTATCATAGTTTCTTTCACTTCGGTTGGCTTGTGTCATTGTAGATTTGGTTTCACAAAAGCACTGGAGTGAAGTGGGAACAACAAATATATAAGGAAGCGATCTTAAAGGTAAGTCATCAATTCCTTCTTTGATAGTTAGATCAATGATTGTAACTTAGGGAAAGCATCATGTCATGTCCCTGTTTTGTTCTAGATCCAAGTGGATCTAGGTAGATTAGTTTATGTCCGCATTTACTGATTTATCCTATAACAAAATTGGTGACTCCACTAGGGATACGATTTGATTGTGGTTTTTTTTTGGCCATTTGTTTTTTCCTACTCTTTTTTACCTCAATTCAATCTCTGAGTCTATGGGAGATCCATTCAGACTCTCTAAGTTTGAAAGTTCACAAAGTCTTTTTACCTTTTTTCTCAAAATTCCTTGATTTTGAGACATGTCCACACTGCACACTATACCTAGCCTGTGGAAACCTTCAATTTCTGCACCCTATTTGTTTACTCCAGTGTGTACTTTCCGCACCCTGTTTGTTTCTGGCCTGTGGAAACTCTAAATTTCCACACTATAATGTGTTGCTAGCCCGTGACAGCGTCTATGAAATTTTTTGAGTGGGGTTTTGGCCTCTGTCGATGCCCAGTTTTTGCTTTAGTCAGCTGGGGGAAACTTTCTCAACCAGTGTTTGATTGTTTTCTCATGCTTAACACATTGTTGATTGGTTTTCGGAAATCGAACACCTCTCTTAGTCATTTTCCAGTTTTCATTTTTTTATTTTTAACAACAAGGATATAATCTTTGAGCTTGTATCTGAGTGTTTGTTCGATTAAAAATCTTTGATTGGATTTGAAGCTTTGGATTGATTATGTATTATGGATTGCTTGATGATTTAGAGGTTATTTCTTCATTTGCATTCGAGGAAATACTTTCTCATTATTTTTTACTTTTATCTTCATTGAAAGTTTTGATTTGGGTGCTTCTTGAAGGTATACATTTTTCTTGGATTATTTGTCCTTTCTCTGTTATGCCCTTGGTTTGGTATTAGAAAGGAAAGGTTTGAGATCGTCTATTTTTTTTTAATAATCATACATAAGAAAATTTGTTGCATTTAAACGAAGAGAACTTTAAGGAACTTCATTGTTTATTGGTTGTTTGAAATTATGTTCGTTTGAAGAAAAGGAAGTGTATTTCGTAGTTTACATCATTCCAGAAACACCTTCTCCCTATTGTAGATAGAATTCATCGAACAAAATTTGAATAATTCATTTTCTATTTGCATATTTTTGGGTCAAGGTCTTACACAACATCAGTTTCATTCTCATCTCCCTCTTGAATAACAACAACCTTTAATAATATTGCAAAAATCTAAAACTTAACTAGCAATTTTTCTAGAGCTCTTTTACACCAACATTAGTTAGGCTAGAGCTTTGGAATAGGCAGTGTGATACACTCTCCAAATCTCAAAACACACAATATCATCTTGTGATAGGGAGTGTCAAATTCCATTTGCAACCTATTGTCCTGGGAAGCCCTTCTCACACAAGGGTCAAACCTGAGGTCACATTGAGATTAGCAGAGTTACTCGCCTTGCTTTGTTAATATCGGTGTAGATATTGCGCGTATTATGGGGGAAGGTATACCCATAATGATGAGTGGAAGGCTCTCAAGTTGATTTTGAGCTAGATACCCTTCCCTTGCGCATGGATCGGACTGTCGACTATTCCCCCAGGCATTATTGTTGTTTTTGGTAACCTTAGTTGCCTATCTTCTTAGGGTCTTACACGAGGTGACTGTGAAGGGGAAAGTCTTCACAGTACCTGGAATCGATGTTGGTCAGACTCACTTGGGCTCCTTGGAGGGTATACCCACGATTATGTGTGGGAGATTGCACCAAGGTGTAAGTCCGTTAAGCAGGTCATCAACGTAACTTTTCCAACCTAGCCCAACCCCTACTTGTCTTGATTTTGCGACATTGGATTTCATCACCAACTAGTGACTTTGGAATAAGAAGGTTTTGTCTGCTTGGTTTTGATTCCTAGATTCTATTAGCGGGTGGTGTTTGTTTACATAGTTGGCCATAGATTTTTTCCATAGAATTTTCAGTTCAACCAACATCGACCCTCCATGTTGTTTGCATAGGATGTAAGGACTACCTCTGGAAGATCCGAAATTTTCTCAACCCTTGCCTCCTAACCCACCGGAGGACTCTCCTCAATAGAGTGAGATCCAGGACCACATACCTTCACAATCGGAGAGGAATGACTCTTTAGAAAGTTTCCAAATTATTTCTGATTCTTTGGATGCTTTCCGCTTGCCTCCTAGATACGAGAGACTTATTCTCTGACTAAACTCATCCGGAGAACTTGTTGTTGACACTTCTGGAATACCAAATGGAATCCTTGTTGGTCTTGATAATGAGGATCCTTTTTGGACTACTGACATATCTCGAACTCCAACTTCTAGATGGAACCCTCCTGGCTCAGAGGCAGAAGCTGAGATACCTGTCGTTTCTGAACCACCCAAGACGTCTATCACATTTACGATACCTTTAGATCACTTTAACAGTATGACTTGTTATTTCTTTGCTGGTTCTGAGGATGGTCCTAGCTCAACTATCCCTCTCCAACAGGCCCATTCCACAATGGTTCCAAACACTACGATTATCCCCACAGGGAACACGGTGGCTAGACAACCTCCTATTGGTACACTGCGTTCGTCTAGACAAATCCCATCACTTCCTCTTGGGTATAATGATTTGAATGATTCTATCCCCATCCCTACCCCAGTTCCATCCGGAGCTTCTGGATTCTTTACTCCTCCTAGGTATAATGTTGTTTCCAGTTCCATTCCGATACCATCCCAATTCCTCTCGAGAGGGTCTTATCCACCTTTTATAGGAGGATTCAGACCCAGTGGCTCTACCACCTTTGGAGTTTCTACTCCATTATTCACTTATGGTTATCAGATTCCTATTGGGGGCCAATATAACCTAGGGGGGAAAACTCAATTTGGAGGTCAAACCAAAATTGGGGCATCATCCTCACCTAGAGGACAACCCCCACTCGGAGGATATAATCCACAATATGGACAGAACATCCCAGAATCACTAGCCCAGTATTGGAATCTTCTTTTTCAAGGAAATCCCCAATCTTCTTGGGGGCAACAACCTCAAGTTCACTCTTTTATACCCCCTAGTTCAGTCTAGTCATACCTCGGTTCTTCCAATTCCATTTGGGGTTCGAATGTTCAATCTAGTGTCCCTCCCCAAGGGAACATCCCTAATCAATACAACCTTATGGGCTACATGCCTCCACACACATGTCTGAATCTGTTAGGACCTTCGCCTCACATACCAGCTGCTTACAGTCCTAATAGTCTACCGACGAGACTCCCTCCCCAAAGTCACCAGTATCCTCCTATGAATAGGCAATTACCCTTTTTATCCACTTTGGATCTACCCAATTTGTCTAGAATCTTAAATGACCCTATCCTACATTCTCCCCATTGGCCTGTTATACCAGCCAAGTTACCGTCCAACATTCCAAAATTTGACTGTAAATCGAGAGAGGATCCAAACAACCATGTCATGACTTTTCACCTTTGGTGTTCATCCAACTCTTTGATGGATGATTCCATTCGGTTAAGACTCTTCCAGCGAACTCTCACGGGTTCGGCTGCAAAGTGGTATATAGAACTACCACAAGGTTTCTTCATTGACTTTAATACCCTTGCCATGGCTTTTCTTATGCACTACCAATTACTGATCCATTATGAAACAGGAACCAAGATCCTGAGTTCCTTAAAGCAAACTAATTCCACTCATATATCCGATCACATTCATGAGTGGAGACGAAGACGACGTTTGATCAAAGTTTATCTTCCTGATCAGTTATTGGCAGAATGGTTCACAAAATCATTCATGACTGAGATCTCTCATGACATTTCCATGGGTGGAGTTGTCACCGAAGAGCAGGCTATCGGTCGTGCTTAGTATCTTGACCTCATTTATTCACAAATGGGTACTCTTTACGACTTACTCCCTGATGCACCTCGCCCTTCTACTATTGCTACTTCAACTACCTCTATTTATTCTCATGCAGTTGATGGTGTGATTGGAACTTTCAATGCTCAACCTAAAAATTCTCAAGCCTCTCCCACCAACTCCAAGTCTAATACTACTAATGTTCAAAATGCTCCATCTCCTACTGCTACCGCTGGAAAAACCTCTAAGGTTAACTCTGTCCAATCTACCCCTGCCGGAAAGAATAAATCTAAGAAAGGGAAGGGTAAGAATAAGGAGGATAAAAATAACCCACAATATGAGAAAACCAAAACCCACCCTGTTGATGACAAGGATAAGCATAAACCCTGATGCCCTTGCCTTATCTGTGGTGATGATCACTATATGAAATATTATCCAAGACGGGCCGAGGTTACTAAGTTCCTCCAAGGGACCGTGAAACCTCCCACACCCTTCGTTTTGTCTCAACCTTTCACTTCTCAACAACAGGCCCAACTGGTCATCCATGACCAACCCTCTCCCTCCACTACTTCCTATGTACTGGTGATTCTAGAAAGAATGACGTTACACTTACCACTGGAGCCAAAGATTACTCTTCCTCAAAGGAGAAGGTTCATGATATAACACCTTCTTTGGTCAAAAAACCTCCCTCAACTTCACCTCCCAATGGTCATCTTCATCTCGAACGATCGATTCTCGATACAATTCTTCGCCCTCCCCCAAAGGGTGTTGTTCGAAAGTCTGCTTTCAACCCTCATGCACGTGTTGCCTAGAACTACAGTATTGTAGAATATCTGGTGCAAGCACCTTCTTCAATGTCGGCTCTCAAAGTCCTTCAAAGTTTCCCTGCTCAACAGAAGGCACTGCTAAAGGCTATCGGTGGAATTGATTCTACGGATACAAATTTGATCATTTTTTACCTAGAAGATAACATTCTGAGACCACCCCCTCAACTAGCGTTCCAAATACAAGTTGTTGTCTCCGACAAGAACATATGTAGGACTATTATTGATGAGGGTGCCTCTATGTGTGTAATGTTTTTTTCCTGTTGGAAGGCCATCGGCTCTCCTCCTCTTACTGAATCACATAACACTCTTAAAGCCTTCAATGGCTCTGGCTTTAAACCCTACGGTGTGCTTCCTTCATTGTCTATTACATTGGAAGAAAAATCAGTCAACGTTGAAGTTGAGGTCTTCGATGCACCTCTCGATTATAACCTCTTGCTTGGCCATAGCTATATTGATGCGATGCGCACCATTGTGTCTACCCTTTTCCAGGTTTTACATTTTCCACATCAGGGAAAGGTCATTACTGTCGACCAGCTAGCCTTTTTCAACTCTGACACTCGTACTAGCAATGTACCTTTTATCATGAAGACACCGCCTGGGTATGAGAACGTTGGTGTGGGCCTACTTAAATATTTGACTTTGATGGGTACATTCCAAATCCCACCCCCTGATGTTCTCCCTCCTTTGGTTTCCTCGATCGGCAAGATTTCCACCTCCGTTTGCAATACTCACCCATTCTCTGACCCGTGGGTAATACCCGAACCTAGTGATTATCCTTGCTACGACGACCAAATGCCTTTAAGCCCAGTTGAATCCGCCTACCAAGCCATTCAATCGAAGACCACTTCTACCCTTTCTCTCAATGATTCATATCCTGACTTATTCCATTTTATTTTTCCCATAGACAAGATGATTATGTCAGTTATGTCGATGGAAGAAACTCCCTGGGATGATGGACATCATCGTTCCATCCTCTTCCTCGAACAACACACCCTCGAGAGTTACCAATGGATCTCGACTCCATCGACTGTTGCTATCGTTTCGTCTGTTCCCAAGTCATCACACGACATGTCATATGAAGGGAACTTAAGTAATATTTCGCCCACCATCCCCCTCGACATATCTATTAAACCTAAAGTTGTTGAGAATGTCCACATCGGAGCTTTGTGGTCCAATGATGAAGTTGTCACATATAAATCACTTTTCCAAGAGTTTTTGACATCTTCTCTTGGAACTACGAAGAAATGTCGGGTATTGACCCTGATATTTTTGTACATGAAATTAAGACATACCTGGGCGCTAAACCCATCCGGCAGAGAATTTTTCCGGTCCACCCCCATAAAGAAGTTGTTATTAAGCTTGAAGTCGAAAAACTTCTTAAAGCTAGCTTTATTTATCCCATGGCTTTAACGGATTGGGTTTCCAACCTTGTTCCGGTTACCAAGAAACAAGGTACGATCCGTGTCTGCGTTGATTATAGGGATATTAATCAAGCTTGTCCTAAGGACAACTTTCCCACCCCCTTCGTTGACTAGATCATCGATGATTGCACCGGAAGTGAAATCTTCTCGTTAATGGATAGTTTCTCTAGTTATAATCAAATCAACATCTTTCCCGCGGATCAACACAAAACCTCTTTTATTTTTCCTTGGGGCACCTTTTCCTACCAGAAACTACCCTTCAGTTTAAAGACCGCAGGTGTGAATTTTCAACGTGCCATGTCTTATGCTTTCCATGATATTAAGCACATTGTCCAACCATATCTAGATGACCTATCGACACATTCCATGCATCGTAGTGACCACCCGACACACCTCCGAGCCATTTTTATCCATTGTCGGTTCTATCATATACGCTTAAACCCACACAAATTTGTTTTCTGTGTGGAGTCTGTCCAACTTCTAGGTTTTATCGTTTCACGCCAGGGGATTAGGGTCGATCCTTTGAAGGTCAAGGCGATCCTCAATCTCCCTCCTCCTTCTTCACTTTTCCAGTTGCAAAGTTTGCAAGGGAAGGAAATTTTTTTACGTCGTTTCATCCCTAACTACGCTCAATTAACACTCGGATTTACTCGACTGCTAAAGAAAGGTTTTGCATTCATATGGGATTCCACTACCAATAAATATTTCTAAGCTTTCAAATTGAATTTAAACCGTACCCCATTACTTTTCCCACCCGATTATAGTCGATATTACTTCCTTTATCTCACGGCTTTGGACTCTACCATCGCTATGGTTTTAGTCCAGGAAGATGATTCACATGATGAACATGTCATCTATTATTTGAGTCGGAGTCTCATGACTACCAAAACCAAATATTTACATGTTGAAAAACTGGCCTTGGCAGTTGTTCAAGTTGTCCAATGTTTCCGTCACTATATCTTACTATGCAAAACCACCGTGATTTCCAATTTCAACCCCATGCAGCACATCCTTACACATCAATTGCTCGAGGGGAAATACTCTAAATGGATAGTGATTCTCCAAGAGTTTGACTTAGAGTTTGAATGCGCTAAGTCTAATAAATCCTTGGTGTTTGCCGAATTGATGTGTGACCTTTCCTGCACTGAGAAAGAAAACGTAGTAGAAGATTCTTTGCCCGATGAATCTCTTTTTCTGATCAGTTCCAATGACCTTTGGTATGGAGATATCATTATATATCTCCAAACTCAAAATTTTCTCCCCGATCTATCTAGCGTTGACCGTCGTCGTATATGATATCAAGCTCATCAATATATCATCCTCGATGACACTCTTTATCGCCACAGGCTTGATTCTTTTTTTCGATATTGTCTCACCTTTGACGAGGCTGATAAAGTTTTGAATAACTGCCATTTTGGAGCATGTGGTGGTCACATGTCTGGGTATGCTACTACCCAAAATATCTTATGAGCTGGGTATTTTTGGCCTTCTTTATTCAAATATTGTATTACCACAGTCCAGAAATGCCATGATTGCCAAACTTATAATAATAAAATAAGACTTCATCCTGCTCCCTTATATCCTGTAGTTTTCGTCGGACCTTTCGCAAAATGGGGTATCAATTTCATGACATGTCACCCTCACTTGGTCGGGGGGCATGGATACATTATCATAGCCGTGGATTACTTCATGAAATGGGCCGAGGTGATGCCTACATTCGACAATACTGGGAAAATTGCAGCCCTTTTCATATTTAATCATATTATTACACGATTCGGGATCCCACAAGCTATCGTTGCCGATCACGGTAGCCATTTTCGAAACTTTATGATGTCTAAACTTACTGACAAGTTGGGTCTTTGTCATGAAAACTCAACCCCCTACTATCCACAGGCCAACAACCAAGTTGAAGCCATAGATAAAATCCTTATCACTATGCTTCGTCGGATAATAGGAATCCATAAGACTAGTTGGCACATGATATTGTTCTCAGCATTATGGGCCTATCGGACGTCCGTAAAGTCTGCTATGGGATTTACCCCCTTTCAACTAGTCTACGACATTGAAGCCATTCTCCCGATTGAATGTGAAATACCATCTCTGAAACTAGCTGTCGAACTTCTCCCAAACACCTCTATCGAAGAAGAACGTCTATTGTATCTTATGTAATTAGATGAGACCCATCATGATGCCACCCTAGTTATTGAAACCTAGAAGAAATGTGTGAAATCCCAATATGACAAGCATGTCAAACCATGTATTTTCTCTGAGGGAGATCTAGTTCTCCTTTATGAACAAGATCGTGATCTATTAGGAGCCGAAAAATTCGAAGCTATGTGGCGAGGTCTATATATCGTCAAACGAGTGTTAGAGAAGGGAGCTTACGAGTTAGTAGATTATGATGGCATTCCTTTGAGTGAACCCATAAATGGACTTTACTTGAAGAAGTACTGTGCTTAAATCGCCTTCATGAGTACTTGAATTTTTACAGTACCATACTCTTGTGTGTTACTTTTGTGTGTTTTTTGTTATTTGGTTTCCACCCCAAACTTCTTACCTTACATTGTGCTTGGTTTCCAGATGTCAGTGTCTTCGCTACCCTATATTGGCTTCGCTAATGGTGCTAGTCATAGTACTCAGAACCTAGATTCTGTTGCTTGGGCAATCTATGCACCCACAAATGAACTTATCTTTCTACAAGGTGTTTGCCTCTGTCGCACAACCAATAATATCTCAGAGTACAATGCACTCATCGAATTATTGACTAGTGCTATTTCACTTGCGATTCGTCACTTCATTGTACAACTTGATTCACATCTAGTAGTGCTACAGCTAAGTAATGTCTATACTATCTGGAGTCCTACTTTGTTCCAGGTATATTTACAAATTTCCCTCTTGGAATTCTATTTTGATTATACTGAATATCAACACATTCCTAGATGTCTAAATACATTAACTGATGCTCTAGTTAATTATGTGTTAGACAGAAATTTGAGACATTTATAATTCCAATCACACATTACACATTGTATATAAAAGCAAGTAAGCTGGTAGAAGCCTCATGTATACATAATGATAAAATGTTTTACAAAAAGTGTTTTGCATCTAAGGACCAAAATATCAAAATATAGAGTCTATGGTTCCTACAAAATAGCATCATGGATGCTGCTCATGGTAGCACACTACTGTTGGTTCTACCCTATGAAGTAGCCGACCAAGTGAGCCGGACATGCCTACAGTATGGTGTTGATAACACCTCAGGTCCTCCTCGATCGACATGTCGGGGATGCCTGCCTTCATGCCCTCTAAGTTCTGCTCCATTGCCTCGTAATTGTCGGCATATCGCCCTACCAACACACGTGCCTCTCCTCACCTCTAAATCGAAGATTTTCTCGGAGGTCGATGTGGCCCTACATCTGCATGATCAAACGTTTTTTATTAGTCTTTAGATCGAAAAAACAAAAAA
>JZKD02S1305860.1:539153-565980 GCA_000966675.3 Picea glauca
AACATGCTTAGTACTCACAATTATCCCAACCATTAAAAGGATTTAGACCTAAGACCCTTATTTTCCACCTTAAACTAACATCCCAACAATCACAAGTAGCGTAGTAACAACTAACATGGGAGAAAATGTATAAAAACTCCCCAAACAAAAATCAACACATGGACTCTATTGACAATAATTTTCAAAATCCCCTTACAAAAGGAATCTGATGGTCGCAAAATCTATTCAATCAAACATATAATCCTCAATGATTAAGATGGATTTATGTTATTTATTAAAAATATAATGCTTCCTAGATATTAAGGTAATAATGTCTGGGACTTCAAAGTTCTAGGCAATGTCAAAATTAGAAAAATGAAACTTTGTAAAATCTATCAAACATTCATTTTCATTCATATGAGACATGTCTTGGCATTGCATGCCACATTTTTCATCTTCTAATTTAATGACAAATTCAAAGGTACAAATTCATTCAATTAACATAGCACCCTCATTTCAATCTAGGTTTTTAGTTATCAGAATAACTAAGGAGGTATTCAAATTTACTTTAGCATATGTGTTCTCTGGTGAGGGACTTTTGGCCTGTTTCAAAATAGTCTTCTTCTAAGACACTACTTGTCTCATCTATAATACTTCTAAAGAAAAACATTTTGAAGATTGGTGCTTTCCGTGTTTTTTTCTTCTTGTAAAAGAAAAAATTATACCACATATACTTAATTGAATCTTCTACTTTAGCCATCCCAAACTCAAATGAATTAGTTTCACACTAAAGATTGTTATAAATATTCAATAATAGAGGCAAAGATATAGGATACATTTGCAAGTCCTTTTCTATATGTTGATTTTCCTCATAGGATAACACTAAATATTCTTTATTCTTTATGAAGAGGACTATTTCAACAAGGAGTGCATTTAACTACCACTCACAAGTTACCTTCATTAAAGGCCTATGTTTTCCTCAAAAATGATAATATGTAAGTCAAAACCTTGCATTTAAATCTATAACAAGTTCATTATCTTGGTTATACATATTGCTCAATTCTTGATAACATTTTTCTATTTGATAAATATCACAGTTGTCCTAACAAATGTCCTTGAAATGCTTCAATTTTGTATCAATCAGATAGGTAAGTAATAATTCCAATCTTGTATTTCTCCTTTGAAGGTAAAGGGAAATAAATAGCATGCTATGATGTCTTAAACAATATTTAGTAAGTGAAATTTACTTTCATAAATTCGAATATGATCTAATGCAATGGAATCACCTTCACTATTGAACTCTAGAAAGAAATTTATTTCATTTTTTGGAAGGCCATTCAATGGTCCTAATAGACACAAAGAAGTGGTGTCCTCCTATGCAAGAATTTGGAGTAAATATATGGATATTAGTGCATAAATGAAATGAATGGCTCTAATATGTTTAGCTTGGTGTTTTCCCTCCTAGTGCCAAAATGTTGACATGGGACTTGATGAATTTTGTCAACTACACAAGCTTACTTGACAAAAGGACCCAATTAGACCTTCCTCTATTGAAATGGAAATACCCCTGGTTATGGAACTACTACCATAATCTAGGTTTTATGAGTTCAATGAAATGAAACTAATATGAAATATGAAATGCGACTAAATAAATCATAACTAGGAACAATAACAAGAGTTGGGAATACAATCGATAATGAGGAGAATAGTCCACCACTATTATTAGAAATAAACATGAATCAGAAACTCCCAATTCCTTTTTGAAGTGGAATGATCCAATTTCTAAGAAAACTTACCCGTCGTAAAACCAACAAGCTAAAATAAAACAAGTTTATTCATGTGACATAAGAGAGAATAGTCCACTACTAATATATATGAATAATAATATATTCCGAGAAACTAAGAATAGTCCACAAGCTATTGAGAAGCTCCTTGTTTGATACCAGATGTTAGCAAGAATAAGATAAGTAAGAATAAACACTATAACAAAATAATAGTCCACAAGTTATAATACTCACCCCATAAAGACCAAGAGAATAGGGAGCAAGAAAACACAATTCTACAAGAGTATAAACACACTAGCTAACAACATCGTCTTTAATAATATATGAAGATACTTATAATTCCAAAAAGAGGATATTTTTCTTAAATGAAATGGTTATATTTATAACTTTTGATTGGGGCTCTTGGCCTTCCAATTCTCCAACTCGTTGGCTTCCTTATAGTCTTCAACTACCTTGGGATCTCAAGCCTTATACAAATTTTCCATTTACCACATATTGACTATCCAACTCAATTGTGATGATAATATTTAATTAAAATATTTCATCAATTGTGATGATAATATTTAATTAAAATATGTCATAATTGCAGATTTTCTCACTCAAGGTGAGGCTCATCAATAAAAGCAATTTGATCTTTATGCATAAATTTTGAGCACAAGTCTTTTGGCTTTAGGAAATAACTCCTACTTGCCTTTTTTGCACACCCATGCCATATTTTATTTCATGGTGAGCACTCTTATCATGCATGCTTGTAAAGTTTTATCATTTTTTTCACTTTACATTTGTTTTTCTTCATGCTTGGGTATTGATTTGAGTTTTGTCTTCCTTCTTATTCACATTCCTTTGAATTTGGATGATATTTCCATTGTTTTTTCATCTAACTACTTTACTAGAAGAAATATTCATTCACCTCTTAATTATTCTTTCTCTAGCACGAGTTTCATCAATAGTTTTATTTTCCTCTATGTTTGACCAATGTAGTGCCAATGTACTATGTATTCCTTCTTATGGATCTTCTACCCGTATTCAAGTATTTGCACACACAATCCTTTGTAAGAACAAAATAATAAAATAAGTTATAGTACAAAGTATACATCATATCTTAGTAAGCCTTGGATCATAATAAAAGAGGAAGATAAATAGTTTAACTTTCCCAAATGAAAAATAAAATGCGAAAATGAAATTAATGGAGGAGAGCAAAGTAAGAACAAAGCTTATAGCCTTTTTCAACCAATCAACCCTTTATTGATGCCCATGACTTTCTTCCTTGACATACTATGTTGACAAATATTTCTTTATCTCATTCATATCCTAATTATCTAAAACAAGAAGTGCTTGAATAAAATCAACTACCAATTATGACCTTATATAACGTCCCTCCGTTATGACAATGATAAGCAACGTATATTAGGTAAATAAAATAATTTTGATAGTTCAATCCATTACAACATAATAAACAACGTCGCAAGTGATACATCATCATAACTAAACGACACATAAGTCATGCATTAACATAATTAAAACGACACATAATCAATACATAACAACAACTCCATCAACACATAAACATAATGATAATGAGACCTAATCAACACATAAACATACATGATAGCCACGCAACTCAACCCAACAAGATCAACTGAAGCAAATAAAATTAATGATCAACCATATCGTCGAATAATAAAGAACTACCCTCCCAACCTATGGTTAGGACCTCCAGGACACATAAGCAACGCTCAAGCCCAGGATTCATCGGATTGATTTTGACCATTTAAGGTCTCAGGGCTGGCGACTTTTCTGAGGAACAAGGAGGTGTCTAAATCCCACTAATCCAATCAAACCGACAACAACTAGATCAATAAATCAATCTTAATCATCCATTATTCATGGTGCAAGAGTATTCTAATCACTTAACTAAACATACATCAACGTTATTCAGTGCGCACAATTAATCAAATAACTTAATCATTCATCAACATTAAATATTCATTGTGCAAGAGTAAACTATCCATTTATTCGTGGCGCAACAGAATTCAAGTACTCAATCGATCATACATCAATGTTATTCATGACACAAGAGAATCTATCACATAACCAACAATTATCCTATATAACAAGACTAAATTATATTAGTAAACGCATGGAATCATGCACGAATAATCTGGTCGACATAACATGTAAACAAATAACATTGCATTCATGCAAGAAGGAACTAGGGCCAAAGTTAGTTACCGCATCATTCTATGCTAAAGGTACCATTAACAATGGAGCAATACAACAAACTCCATAAGCACTTACATGTATATCTCCCATTTATAAACTTCCTATACATATTGGTTTCATTAAGAAAGGAGCAACAAATATAATCGTATACGTACATGTGTATTTTTAAAATTCCTTCATGTGCCATTTTACAATAAGAATGGAGCAAGTATATAATTAGATAAAAACATATATATCATTTTTATTAAAAATCCTATGTATGCCCCTTTTACATTGAAGAGCTCTTAATGAGTTATAACCAAAGTTCTTCACATTCTAAATGAATTTCCCAACATGCCTCTTAATAATGCAGTTGACGTAACAATCACACATTAAAAGAAAGTAAGGTTTCTCTTGGGAAAGTAACGCCATTTATTAACGAGATATGATGATCTATTATAATTCTAAGTGGTACTTATGTGACCAAGCAATAAGGCTTGCTTGAAATCTCCTTTTTCTTGGAGTTGTGCAACCCAAATAAGATACTAATGCGCGAGTTGTCTTCGTAAATTACAGTAATACAAATCTAAAAATAATCAATGTTATAGAACAATTAGAATGAAGGGTTTATTTATTTAATTAGTTATTAAATCAAAATCTGGTGGCAACCCTAATTGATTTTATACTTTATTAATTATAATTACTAAAACTCATCTTCAAAGTAATTATGATATGTGGTAAAATAAAAATCACCTACTATAGGTCGATCTAAGGAATGCAAGGGTATTTCTTCTCATCGATCCGTTATTATATTAAAGAAGATTGAGTTTTATCTTGGATGTAGAGGGTTGGTTTCCTGAATGTAAAAATAAGTTAATCCAAAGTGATGCCTTGGGGGATTCAAGGCTGGTCCAAACTGTGATGATTATCAAGGAATCCTCTGCCAAGGATACTAATTGACTTGGACCATAAAATACCTTGCGTCCGTGAATAGAGGAGGCGAATTCCACAAGAGAAAACACAAAACCCAAGACAAGAGTATGGTTTTCTCTTTCTATCAGTTAGAGCGTGAGTTTGTCACTCCAAGAACGGTTGTTAGAAGCCAGGAAAAACGCAATTCAAGCATCGGGCTTCTGGTTGAGCCACGCAGAAGAGAAATTAGACATTAGAGAAGGAGAACTCCCAGGTAGGCAATTTCTAGAACAGGCTGGCAGTCATTAACGATTTTGCAAGGTGATCGCTGGCAGGAACCATGGCTGGCAGGAAAAATCGCCTCACCCGTGCTCATGCCAGACATTTCGCTCACTCAAGATCTCGCGGACTCCTCTCTCATCGAAGACAGGACTCACCCCTCCGACGTGTAACCCTCCTCCTTACCTCAGGAAACATCTCGTTCTGCAGGAGAACCCTCGCGTCGTCTGTTAAGCTTGAGGGGAGAGTTGAAGTTGAAGGTCTGGAGGATAAATTATGTCGGGCTCTAAGCGTGCAGGGAGGGTAAGATATCTGAATGGGGCATAAGGCATGCAGTCACTAGGCATGCAGTCAGAAGCCATGCAGTCACTAGGCATGCAGTCAGAAGGCATGCAGTCACTAGGCATGCATGAATACCTTAATCATTCATGCATGAAGGCATGCAGGAAGGGAAGGTAAGATATGCATGCATGAAGGCATGCATGAATACCTATGGGTAAAGAACTAATAGCGTACACCAAAGTCCTGGGGATTGGAGTGAGTGCAAAAAAACATTGGAACCCTTGCTGGAAAGAAAACTTTAAAGGCTAAATGCACAGGTCTAGTACATTCATAAATGTGAGGGAAAACCCAGAACCCACTAAGTGGATACGTAGCCCACTAAGGACGTCTCTGTATCACAAAAGATATAGAGTCTCAGGCGTAAAGCAAGGTGAGCCGACAGTGGTCCAGTAAATCCAAGCTAGGTTAAGCGCCCAAATTTTTTAAAGAAGTGAGAAGCAACACTACGCTATAGTGGATGGGAGACACAGTGAGGTTTGTGCAGAGGGAGGGATATGTTGTCGGATCATCTTACATAGCACCGGTAATGAACTTCCGGAGATTTTCAAATTTCCAAGAGTAAATCCGATTAAATAAAACACATCCTATACAAATCTATCCATAAATCTCATTCAATTTCCGAGAACTCCGTTAATACTGATATGGAAATTATAGTTTAACTAAAACTTTTGAAAGGCAAATCGATAGAGGCGACCAACAGATTTCACATCCGATACTATACATCTCTACTAGCAGCGTTTAATTGTTCTGGATTTTACAGAAACCATCGAAAATAGACTAATTCAAATTTCTTATTTCTTTCACAATCATAACTCCAAGGCAAGATTCAACTTTGACATACATTTAATTAACAATGACAACTTGAAATTTAAATACTGTAACCGACGAAGATAGGCTTGATAACGACCCTTGGCGACAGGCATTCCTTCCCTCGTCCGCTTTCTAACCGTTGAGACTTCACCAATACCTCCTAGCCAACACTAGGGGTACTCTTCTTCCCCCGTAGCCCCCCAAGCCACAAAGGGGCCACACACACATACCACCAGAAATCTTCTAGCTCCCAGCTCGCCTCGCAAGGTAGAGCCACTACTCTCTTTCAAGCTGGGTATCCCAACTCTCACAAGTAAAACCAATCAACATTTCTGCAGCTCTCTCAACTCATCCATTTGTTTTATAGAATCTTCCCACACTTGCACAATTCATTCTCTTTTTAATTAAAATAATTTAGAATTATCTCCCCCATACACTTGTCACCCTTTCCCCAATTTGCACAATTAAATCCACATTTTATTTTAATAAAAATTAATTTCTCTCACACATCCTAAAAGCGCCCCTTAAATCACTCCTAGTTGTCTCTTTATTCCCTTTATTTCCAATTAATGAATGACACCTTTCTAAAACTGAGTTGAGTTAAAATATGAATCTTCTCCTAGTTAAACTACTGTTAAAACTGAGTTGAGTTAAATATGAATCTTCTCCTAGTTAGACTAGTGTTAACTAGACTCTAGATTCATTTCTATGTGTATCCATTCCTTTAGCTTTATTCCATTCTTATCTTAAATTCCAAGTTGATAATTACTTGCACATGTGTGTATTAAATCAATCTTTAGATTTATTTTGTTTACCTTGAATTCTTAAATTGATTTACTTCATCCTCTCATATTTGATTTATAAATTTAGTGTTCATTCTTCTTACTAACTTAAACTTAGGCTTAATTAAATTTTTAATTGCAAAGGCTTAGACTCTTTAGGGATTATGATTAATAAATTATTTTTTAATTAATTAATTAATTCGACAGTGCTCAAGATTTTACAAGGTTAACATTCGTTCAAAGTTTTAAGGCTTCCTAGATTCATTAACTCAAATTTTATTTACGCGACTTGCCCTTCAAGACGCACTCCATGCTCCAAGGGTGCCACTCGCCTTTGATTTAATTTTTTATTACGTGTCATTCCCTTCAAGACGCACTCTATGCTCCAAGGGTGCCATTCGCCTTTGACTAGTTTTCGTAGTTGTCCAACCCCTACAGTCAGCACTCCATTCAAACGACCTTGTGAGAGACTAAGGACTTCTAAGGAATAAGGACCCTGCCTTATTGCATGCCCCTTAGAATCTTCGTGAGCGGCTGTCTTAGTCTACCCTCATGACAGCGTGGACCTTTCGAACTAGATAATCGTTAACCTCCAATTTGATCCATTGCGGGAGTGCTAGTAGGTTGTGTCAGGGATCGTACCACACCTCTCCCTCAATATTTGGTTTATGTGCATGACCCCTTTACTCCTTATGCGAGTCAGATTAGCAATCATTAGTCACCCTGCATTCATTAACGAAACACTGTCAATGATTCATAAAAAACATCATAATATAACCAATCGTATTTCACATATGTATTAATGAAATACTCAAACCAATACAATCCACTCCCTGAGTCAATCTGGAGTCCAAGGAGGTCCATTGATGCCATCGACATCCTCAATCTGTCAAGTGTCCTGCACACTTAGGGGAAACTCATCAATAGCATATGTCAATACATAGATATCAAAACAACATCAATCATAATCCATCAACATCATCATAAGAATCCATAAGCGAAATAGACAACCATATATTAAACCGGATCACTTACATGCAAGTATCCTCAAAGAATAAGTCAATAACATGTGCTCGCAAGATCAGGATGTTACACCTTACTCACATAAGAAATTTTCTAATGAAATAAACTTTGGAAGAATCATTTGTCGACCTTCTTTTTCATGTGATATTGGTGTGAAACACTCAAATGTAGACTTGAGATCTGATATATGTGAACAAATTGAAAACTATGTGCTATATGAAGCACTTGCACAACTCTACAACTTGTAGAGACTTTCGACTCGAAATGTAGGCATATTTCATGTGATTTTATAACTATTTCGATCCATTTAAACATGAAATAGGGTTTTCTCTTGTTCAATTCCTTTTTTGTTATCCTCATCCTTTTTTCACTCCCTCTTGAACATCAAACCTTGATCACGGTGAGAGACAAGGGGAAAACCTTATATTCACAATGTGAAAAAAATGATGAAGGTGATTCTACAAAGGTTTGACACTTTGAACAAGATTATAAAATCGTCAATTGAATCTCCCATCAATGACATGTAGTGTGTTACATTCTTTCACCTTTAGAATGTTTAAATTGTAGATGATTAATTCACCAAACTTAAAGCAATATTCTTCCCACCATTAAATCAAATGAAACAATGAAGGATTTTACAAATTTTATGCGCAGAGGGGAAATTGGATTTATTGATCTTATAATTGTTGAGAAGCTCTTCCTTTGGATAATGAGTGATTGGAAAATAATTCGGGAAAAAGTAGTGACAGGGAACAACAATAACAAACAAGACATGTGGGTGCGTAAGTGTACAAACGAATTTGGAAAAACGTGGGCAGGATATATAAGGCAGAAATTGTCTGCTGAGATACCTACAATCAGGCCTATAATTTGACGGGATATAGAACGTATTTGGTGTGCGAACCTATATTTGAAATGTTGATATGAAATCTACATGTCATACTTAACTTGGTTTAAAATTCTGAACCTGTCAAATTGACGTAGAACTACTTCGGATACCCGTCAAAAATCGTAAATCGTGGCAGGTACATATAGGTTATACTATACAATCGTGGCAGGTACATATAGGTTATACTATACAATCGTGGCAGGTACATACAGGTCTATAACCTATGTCGTATTGGCTATAAGCATGGATTCACTAGAGGTAAACGGTAAGTCTGAAGGAATAAATGTAAGCATGGTTAGGCAGTGGCGGTGTTGTGTCACCCGAAGTTTGTGGAAGGATTAATCCGCGTGCAACAATTTGGCTTATTAAATGCAATAGACCTAATGAATGCAATACGCAATAGACCTAATGAATGCAATACGCAATAATGTAATACATGGAAAAAAATATTGTTACACATGAAAGAAATTAGTGAATAACACTTTATGATTTACATAACACGTAAAATAACATGCGCTCAAAATTTATAGTTGTCATTAAAAAACATTGACAGACGCTCAAAATTTATAACTGTCATAAAAAAAAAATTGACAGGCACAGATTATTTGAAATTCGAAATCTACCTACCATTCCTTAGCTAATAGTTTGAAAGGAAATTGGCTCCCTCTCCTTGAAGTCGAGTGGTTAAAACCCCATGGATATCTTAGTCTCTATCCGAGGAGAGAAGATTTTCATTTCCCAATCTGGAACCATTATTATTGTATTGTCGCCAAACTTTACAAAAAGAGAGCATCTTTATTCAGCAGTTTTCCCTTCCATCATCAAAAGAACACTCGATGGATGACAAATCATATTGGTGACTCCCCTTTAGTTCCGGAACTCGAGCTCCCCTTTCCGGAAGAGAATGTTTATTATCCATCTTATACATCTAACAAAGTATAAGATGCTAGGCGTACTATTTTGGAAGCATGTCATCGGGGAATGTATAACACCCAAAACCCTAATGTGGAAGGGTATCAACCAGACTGGGTAGATAAGATGAACAACCAAAGAAAAAAAGACTCAACTTTATGAAGGACCACCTGAGGGAAGGCTTGAGCAAAGCCAATTATAAGGTAATAACCCAAGTAAGGTGTTAGGTTGCAAAATTTTTCGACAAGGACATTGTATGTTTCACAGTATTGTTATCCAAGTTGTTTTTACTAAGGGTACCCCATCTACCCTTTTATGATTCATTACCTACAAGAGGTTATGGAGAATGTCTATTTCTTTGATTGGGTTGTTTTTCCTTGAGTTCTTTGGGAGTAGGAGAAGGTCTTGGTGGGAAAATCTTGCCCACATGGGTAGGGAAGCCAGGTGGATAAGGTAGTAGCCATAAAAAAATATATATAATACGTATATTTCGGTTGGCCAGAGAATCCTTTTTTTATATAAGTGGTTCAAATATCATGTAGTAAGTTTGGGGAAGGAAAGCCCCTAATTTAAGCCCATACAGTAAGGAAAAATTTGATCAAGATACATCTATCCTTGAGCATGACTGGAAGATAGGATTTTAGCACCCACTCAGTTGACAAGTACTGCTCAGTTAGGTTGGATTGTATAGGTTCATCTCTAGAGGAAATAAAACTAAACCTGAATCATATCTAACCTTGATTTATACCTCTAAGAGCCCCACCTCTAATAGCCCTTATTTCTACCTAACCCTTTCTTATACCTATGGGTCAGATCGACTTCCTCTTGGGTTGGTTTAAAGGGAGGAGGTGAATTTAGATCCATAAGAAAGATTATCTCACCCGCACTTGAAAAGAAAGGAAATTACCCTACCTAACCAATAAATTATGGGAAAATATCGATCGGTCACTAACGCTTGAAAAGAAAGGAAAGAACCCTGAAATCCTGCAATTGGGGTGGGACAGTCATAAAATTATTTCTGACAATATGGAGGAAAGCAAGCGGGGTTTACTAATGGAGGAGGCTTTTATAAATCCCAATATCCTATATTGGGGAAATTCCAGGTTAGGGAAAGACCGGAACCAGACCTTGTAAACCACACACACTCGGGTTAGCCAGGAACACACTGAGTATAAATCTATTGGGTTGGGTTGGAAAGGGAGTTGTTAGTAAAATCCCTTCCCACTGAAAATATCCCAAGCTTCAAGTCTGGAGGAGGCATGAATTTCATATCTTTTGGAGTGATGACTGCAGCTTACGATCTGAAGAAAGAGAAATATAATGGTACTATTGGTTGCTTAGGCTGTGGGGGAGGAAAGGCTTCTGCCATTTCCTTGCTTGGATTTGATTACATGTCCATAATGGATTTTACTTCCAGCTAAGATTCTTTATTAGCCAATCCTTCCTCAAAGGGTCTACTTTCATGATCAGTTGGCTCTCCCCTTTTGCTCTTCTTAATATCAACTATGGAAAAGTGGGGATCATACCTCCGTAGTTTGTACAAGGGGAACTTCATCTCCTCCAAGATATTTGCATCTTCGTTCCCAGCTCTGGTACTCGAGAACGTGTACCCTCCCATTGCAATGGGATAGGATATACGTCCCTTCTTATTAGATTTTATGAAGTGCTTCAGATCTACATGCAGCAATTTCCTTACCTAATAAACTCTAATATGAAAATTCTAGGGGTGAGGAGTTTGGGGAGTCTGTAGGGGGATATGTTTGATCCATATAACCTAATTACTGTCAAATATTATCCCAAAAACCAATCACCTTTATGTTGTGCAGTCACCTGTAAGTATGTTATGATTTCCTCAGGCACCCTTGGTTTCTCTTTCCCTGCTATAATAGAATATGTCGTATACATTAATTTTTTTATGTAACCAAAGAGGGAGGAGTTTTTCTCATTCTTTCTTACCTGAGGAATCTAGTATGTGCATTTGGTGAGTTTATTGTCTTTTGAAATCTTCTAGATAGGCCAGGTTTGAATCAGAAGATGTCCTGGTCCATCTGCAGAAAACTGGCCAACCAACATACATAGGTCTTATTATCTTCTGGGAGCGTAGTTAGTTCAAATATTCATCCCACTTGTCGTCTTGGAGTAGATCTGGCCAAAAAAGGGAATGGTATAATCAATTATATCAGATATATATTGTCAACCCAAGCAAGAGGGGCAGGGGAACAACTCGAATGAAAGAAATCAGGCATTCACAACTCCCAATAAACCTTATTCCTTTTCCCCAATGCAAGCAGTGGAGCGGAGCTCAACCATATTATTTTCTATTATAGGGAATAACACAAAACCAAACCACCGAATTGCTAGTGCTTGACGACCTTGCTCACCTTCAGGGGAAATGTGGTTATCGAGAAGTATCATACCACCCACCTCTCTTTGTTCAGTTTTATCTCATTCCCATCCATTCCATTGTTCGCATACACTGTAAAAAGCAGTGGATAAAACACTTTCCCATCTATTCTCGACGATTATTCAGGAATCCCCTTGAAATGAAGAGAAATGTGTTGCTTCCACGATAGGGTGAAAATGATCTAGTGGGTGAGCACGACCACTCACCTAACTCCAATAATATTCTACGTTTTCAAAAATAAGAACAACAACATAAAAAGGACCTCCCCCTTTCTTATTGTCTAGCGAGTTCTAAAATGTCGTGATTTAATGTAATCAAAGCAGATCTTCTTGGTCGAGTTGTGTATCTCCGGATTATACCCCTTGGTTCTATGTGTCCAACAGGTAGACCGATTGCTTACTCTGAGACACACGAAAAATCCCTAAAGCAGGAAATCCCAAGAAATCCATTTTTGCGAGAGTCGGGAAATCAATGATGATGGATGATGTGCCAAATGCAATTCAAATGACTTGTCGAAATATATGAGCTCTACCCACAAGTAGTCTCATCCAGAGAGAGATTCCCCTGCTTCACCAGATCTATAGTCCTTGAAAAGGGATTCATTGATTTTCTCACCGTATGATGCTCCAGCTCTTTCCTACTGTGTAATGTCCCCTTTTTGGAAAAATTAAATATTTAATTAATTGTTTCATTATGTTGCCTAAAGTTAAATTTGGCAACTAATATTTAATTAATTATTATTTAATTTTAAGTGACTTAATCAAAATAACATTATAAAGTCACTTTATTAAATAAAGTTCTCTTCTAGAAGCTTTGAGAAGGTTGGGTTAGATCTCTTTAGAAAGATCCATGGAGCCTTAAAAACAAGAGGAGACCAAGTCATTTGGACAAATTGGATTTTGGATCATTTTTTTGTGGAGTGTTGAGTGAGCCAAGGTTATTGTTAGGGTTTTGGAAAAACCCTTTCGTTGGAGTTTGGCTTCGGTGGTGAGACTATCCACCCTAGTTAATCAAAGAGGCGAATCCATCCAAGGTTTCCATTGGAGCTTCAGTCCAGTTTCATCCTGGTGTTATGTTTTGTGAGATCAGGCATTGTTCCAGGTTATGTTTGTTATTATTGATGTATTCCAGCTTCCATAGCAACCATTTCTGCTTATAAAGTTGTATTCAATGATCCCGTAATAAAAAATGCCCCTATTATCTCTTCCATTTATGTGTTCTTTGGTGTGTATATGATATGTTTGAAAAAATAACAAGGGTTTGTAGCAAATTTAATGCCCTAATTTTATTTACAAATTAAAACCCTAGTTTTCTTATAAGCAGGATCTTACATTGGTATCAAAGCATGATCTTCAACATTTGAGGAGGCTACCAAAGGGCTATCATCAGGGTTATTTCTGAATAACAAAAATCATTCAAATTTCTTCCTCGTGCTTCATTGATAGTTGAGATCTCTTTCGTGGTTGTGATTTCCTTTAGTTGTGATTGAGTTTCAAAAGTGGCGGCTGAGATTCACAATGTTAGCTGAGTTTGGGTTTCCAAAAGGGAGTCGACTTGCTTGAGGAAGTCGAGTTTTGTGTATGTTGGGTCTATAACTCATTTGGGTCGAGTTCTTCCTTAAAAGACTGAAGTTCTGAGTGTGAGGACCGATTTATTCAGTAGAAATCGTGGGTTTGTCTTTGTTGGACAGTTCCATTAGCTTAGGCGCACATCCGTAATTGAGAGGCCGAGTTACCCTTCTTACAACAAATTTTGTCAACAAGTCGGAGTCTATGTATATGCAGGGCACTACTCATTGAATAAGAGGCCATACCTTCACACTGGGGCAGAGATATTCATAATAGATCCAACATTAGAGATTGAGCACAATATCTCTGTGAGTCGACAAAGTTTGGGTTCCTCGAGGGGTGATTTTTGGGTATTGTTTCCTTCCAGCAAACCAACAACTCTTCATTGGAATGTATCAAACAAAATATGTGAGTTATCCCTGATATTGTCTTCCAGTTATTTGTTGATAATTAAATAAATTTATCTATGTTAAGTTTCCATACATTTATCAGTGTGAGCATTAGAAACTATTTGCACTTAGTTTAATACTGGGTTGATTCCTTCATTGTATGGGGTGAGTTTCATTGTGGTAGCGAGTTCTTCCCTTGTTGGTTGTTCATTGCAGTAAGAAGAATCTGAGATTGGAATTCTGAACAAAGGGAGATTAGAGGAACCCCTGTATATAGAAAAGGCGAGTTTCATGTCCTTGGTAGTGCCTCTTAGTTGCTGAAATGATTATCATTCGGTGAAGACAAAGTTCTTTGTTTTGTGGCTGAGATATATGTTTGTGGTTGAGTTCTTTCTTAGCGGTTGGGTTTCCCTCATTTTGGGACGAGTTTACTCCCTTGGAAGGGAAAATTTCTCTTGTTGGATGAGTTACTCTCTTGTTGGGTCGAGCTAAGATGATAGAGGTCGATTTCTTGCATTGGGGGGTCGAGTTCCCACTGCTAGACACTTTCTTTGAATGGTTGGGCGCACTTGTTTTTATGTTGGGTGCATTTGTTGAAGAAATATTGCAGCTAAGTGAATTCTATGCCAATATGGGCACATACTCCTGAATCTGGGAAGCAAAACTCATTGTTGGTTGAGTCTATCATTGTTGGGGTCGAGTTGAATGCTATAGAGGTCGAGTCTTCAATTATGGGTGGATTTGGAATTGTGGAAGGCAATATCTTATTGCTAGTTGATCTGCCTCATCTTTGGGGTCGAGTTTTACCTTCCTGTGGATGAGTTTAATGTGTTGGGGGGGATCAATATCAGAGGCTATCAATACAGGTCCTTTTCTCTTGTTTTGGGCATTGTTGTTCGTGATTTTAGTGACCAATATCATCTTCTACAAAACTAATATCTTTGGCTGAAAGTTGTTGCATACCAAAGTCACCTACATGCACACTCATCTAGAGTACTCTTGCATAAACAACATACAAAGAATATATATACCAGGTTCATTAATTGGTATTTATGTATTGTTGCTTAGATTTCCTTTGTATTGTTGATTATCCAAATATTAATGCAATAAGTTCAGCTGGGTCTTATTTTTTGTGTCCCTTGTAATCCTGTAGCAGAGATGATAGTTTGTGTAAACTGTGAATAGAGTGATTTTAAATGCAAACAATTTGACAAATTGCCTATACCATAAGTCAAGGAAAAATACTAAAAAAAAAAAAAAAAGTTTAGCCGTAACATTTCAATGGTATCAGATCATTAATTTAGTCGGAGTTAATGTTGTTGGAAAAGGAGGTCGATACTCTCTTGGGTGCCCAATACATCATTAAAGATCTGAATAATATGTAGGAAACACGTCTCTACTTTGAGTGTTAGTGTTAATACCAATGGGACGAGTTAGCTTGAAGACCCTAGATCGCTATCTATAGGCCTGCTCATAAATATTGGGCATTGAACATGCTATGGGAAGGATAAACATGCTACAAGAATGATATTTTGGGTAAGTGGAAGTGTTTTTCTTTTCATCATCTACAAGAAGACTTTGGGTGGCTTGAAGAACCTATATCAAGCGTCAATTATCAGAAACTAGCAAGGAGGTGCAAAGAGACAGTGCACCAGCATTGGTTGAGTTCATATGTATCTGGATTGAGATATTTGTGGGAGGGACGTTGTGTGGCTAATCCGGTGGGGAAACATCACATAATACCTCATCCTTGAAGGGTTGGATGCCGCATGGCAATCGACACTGCTAGCTGACACGAAGATCTCATCCTTGGCGAAGCCACCCGATGTTGTATGGCTGCGGGTGTGGTGTTGTCGACAATCCCAACTGTTTGACAACCTTTGATGAGATGAGGTTCTTCTGGCTTCCATTATCAACAATAAAATGCAGTGGGGTCCCCTTCACCGACATTTGTGAATGAAAAAGGTGCTCCCCCTCTTCAGGATCTGTTGGTTCTTCTGGTTGAATTGTTGTGATCACGACAATAGCAGTGGGGTCTATGTCAATGATCTGTCCTTTACCAACATTTTCATAATCAGATTCTGAATCAGGGTTCGGCTCCTTGTATTTGATCTCAGACACCAATGACTGTTTTGAGCGACATTCATCGGTGTTGTGCTAGGGGATTTTGTGGAAATCGCACAATTTTCCAGTGTCCTTCTTTGTCTTCCCCTGACCCTTCTTTTCCTGTGTCTTGGACTGGTTTTCGGGAGACTATTTGTTAGGGATGTCTTTTTCATACTTTGGTTGTTGCAGATTTGCAGACCCAAACTCCCATTTGTTCTGGTGCTTGAATTTCTTCTCGATTTTAACATCATATCGTTAGGCAGCCCCGAGTGATGAGATGTCTAGAAAATCCATTTCAGTTTGGATGTATCTGTGTAGAGCCCCATGATATTTCAGAACCAAATGTCATTCAGAGTCTTTGATACCTAGCTTGGTGCGCAAGGTATGGAAGGTATTGGTGAACTCTGGAACTTCTTGGCCCCTCTCTTGTCGTAGTGTGGTCCATCTCATGTACTGGTCCTCATAGTTGCCAACAGGGAAATATTGTTCCTTTACCGCATCCGCAAAAAAATCCCAAGTGGGATCGGCCCCATATATTTCAGACTCCTCTGTGGAACTCTACGCCCAATAAGTTTCCCACCAATGTTTGATATGGGGGATATCTTTAAGGAGTGCGAAGGTGATCTTTTCTTTGTCGAAAAATTTGTGCACATAGAAATAACCTTCTAGTAGATTTAACCATTTCTCTAGGGCTTCTACATCTATTTGTCCTTCAAATGCAGAGTGAAAGACTTGCTAGAATGGTGGCAACTTATCTTTGAGAAGATATGTGACGGCTACTCACATTCGCAAGAAGATCATTAGAATGAGGCTCTGAAGGCCTTTTTACAATAAATAGGAATGCCAAAAGTCCTAGACATCCAAAAACCTAACCCTAGGAGATGAAGTGTCAAAACTCATGTGGGCCCCGTTTGGGTAAGTTAGTGCATCAACTTCCCGGGGTCGTAACTTTTTCATATGATCTATGTTTTAGGCGTGTGATAGCCCATTGGAAAGGTATTGTCGAGGAGATTCATTTTGGAGCCTCAATCATGCCTTCGACTATCATTGATTTGGGTCAATCCCGAAAAACCTTCATTTAGGCCCTCGAAATGGCCCCGGAAGTTAAAACCTGCTAAAAATAGTAAATTGCCAGAAAACTGTTTTGAGACAGTTGGAAAAAGTGGGTGGCCACCGATATCCATCTGGATCCCCACCTCAAAGCAAATTTGGATTCCCTAAAGAAGGAATTGCAGGTTTCTCGACAACAAAACTCAGGGGGGTCAACTTTGGATATATTAGCACAGACAACAACTGTTGTGAGAGAAAATAAAGAGCACATGTGCTATGAATGTGGTAATATTTACTTTTAGGCAGGGTATAAAGTAGTGAAAGTACCAATCACTGGTCATGCTGAAGAATCGACCACTCTCTCAATCAAGACAGAATATGACCTTACTTCTCCACAAAAACCAGTAAGGCAGAGGAGATCTCAATGTAATAGAGTAGTTGTTGGTTTACCAGCAACTCTTACACAAGAAAATCTGTTAAACTTACTAGTTGTTGCTCAAGCAACTCAAACTAATTTTGTTCTTGAATGCAAAGAAAATCAGACATATTTTTTGAAACAACAGATGTTGTGGGTACACATAGGTTTTTCGCATACTGGTACTTAGTGATTTTTCTTAGCAGTTTTCACTAGAGGAGTCACTTCCCTGACTCAGATTCAGAGTAAGGTTTGAATTTGGTTTTCATGAGGACATGCAATGTCTTCAGTTGGGGTGCATGTTAGGGCCCATAAATGTCCCTTTTTCACTATATCTTTTTCTCATTCAACCTTAACATTCCTATGCTAAAATGCCTAATATAACATTTTCCTAAGACCTTTTTCCCAAGGTATGAATCATTGATCTTGGTTTTATATCCTTATTTACTTAACATGTTTTATTGGTAGCATTTCTCATATTTTATCCATGAATGTTCAATTAATGATCAAAATGTGTAGAACAACCAATTCTTGAAGAAAGATTGATGTTGTTACACCAGTTGTTACAGTTGTGCGCCAGTTCTGCATGTTGTTACACGACTACAACAATTTCACACCTTTCTTGGAAGTTGTTACACTTACTGCAACCGATGCCCACCGATCCTGGAAGCTGGGTTGTTACACGTTTTGTCTCACACTGGGGATCAAGATCAGTTCCAGATCTTGTAATGATGACAGATCTTTTATATCATACGAATAGCTTGAGAATCTATGATTCTCAAGGTTGTTCTGAGTTTGCTTCAACTGAATGACTCTGTCTTTAAATAACAGATCTTTTGTAATAATTAGGGATGAAGATTTGTTGTGGAATAGTGAAGTGAAGTGAATCATTTTGTATCTAAACATTTTGGTGATTTAATAAAGAAGTGAATTGAGTTTCTTTAACTTATTATAGTCTTTTGGAGTGGATTCAGTGAGAAGGAAAGGGCCCACCTTCCTCACAGACTCCCCTCTCTTATGAGTTTTAGATTAACTACTTTGAATATTTATAGTTGTGTGATTTATCTTCTTATGCATTGCTAGAATACATTTGTTGTTACAGTTCATTCCCTTTCTATTAAATGCGCATCAGTTTGTCTCATGAGAGTTAGGATCAATTGTCGTATACTGCTGGAGAATTACTTTGAAAGATAGTTCCTTTTATGCATTAGATTAAATATTTTTTTTCAAGAAAAAGTAAATAGAAGTGTGGACTCCCTTCCTGCAATTAAGTAGACTTCCTTTCAACAATTAGCACAAAACTTCCTTCTGTCTGCAAGAGTAATATAGAAAATTAGAATAGATTAGATAATCCAGGATTCTTATACACTCATCAAATTCCACTCCTAGAAATTAGATTTCAATTATGCAAGTGTGACTTCAATTCAACAACATTAGATTAGAACTCTAGCTATATCAGCAACTTGTGTTAGTGTTCAACTTTTCAATTTTGTTTCTTTTAGTGTTATTTACCTTACTGCAATTTGATTAGTGTTGTGTTCATAATATAGCATAGACTGTGCAGAATTATCTTACAATAAAAAAACTTCCCTGGGTTTGACATTTTATATTGAACACCTTAATTATCTATTTATTTATACAATTAAAGTGCCCAACATATAGCAGAGAAGGGGATGCTTGAGCCTGAGCCTGAAAGGTGAGTGATTGCAAGGAAGGGGAAACTTCGATAGCTCATGTAAATGACTCGGAGGAGTCTTTAAAGAATTTTTTTGTTATTTATTAACTAGGATCATGCACACAATGGGTATGTCAAGGAAATAAGTGATCCAAGTTAATGAGACAGCCATATGGATGCAAACCATAAAATTCACAGATAAGTATTGTGTTGATATGTGAAATTTTCCCCTTAAAATAAGAACGACAATAAAATGTTCTTGCATGAAATTGAGATTTATATGCTTATTGTTTGAAAATATTGTAGGCATGTGCTAATGCAAAGAGTCTGGAAAAGGACTAAATCAAGGAGAGGGAAATGTTGTTGAAAACATTAGAAAAATAAAGGCATGATAGGTGTTGCTAAAATGAAAAGAACACAGAGGACGGTGTTCCTTTTAGGGGGAGGGGATTGTAACACCCCTATTTCCCCCAGTCTATAAATATGAGTATTTTCATGACTAAACTATGAATGGGTTTGTTATGTGACCATTGAAATACAATGAACCTTTGATGAATTTTGTAATGTGCATGTTGATTTTTAATGCAATAGATAAATGTTGAACTACTGTTGAAGGGATAACATTCATAGGTTACAATGTCATGAGAGGAATGGTGCAAGAGGGAGGAAATTACTGATTGAAATGAACCTACCAGGCAGTACCCTGTCAAATTAAAACAGTGTTGACCTGAACTGTCCTCAACCCTAAAAATTGATTACCAATTGTTGAGTACTCAACACACCCTAAAAGTTTTGTGACCATTTCCTTTTGGGTACCACCCTAGTTTCTACCTTTAACTGTTTTCGCCTTGGAATGAAATTGACGCTTTGCTTATCTTATATGTTTCACGTTTTAATTAAAGTCCACTTGAACATACAATGAAGAATCATCTTAACTCTAAAGATACTTAACAACTACTCAAGGAATTGGCGACCCAGAATTTCCCCCGACTCACAAGAGAAGTTCAGCATCGGCGAAAATCGTTTGGGAAGTCAAGGTAGCCGAGTGCCGACCCTCATTGGTGTCGGCTGATGAAAGCATTTATTTCTTATGAATAAACCTCGAGAAGGATTTTGCCGATGGATGATCCATTCGGTTTCGACAGAAAGATGTAATAGTAAGTGTTGTGCAAAAGGAAGAGTGACATCGCCGACCGTCGACTCCCGAAATGTTTTCGAAGATGAAATCTTATGAAGATAATGACCCGCCAATAAACTACCCACCTGAACTTTCTCCCGATCACCCATCCTCGATATTAGGTAGTTTTTATCAGAAGAATAGGATAGGGAGTACACACGGTTACTAGCCGAACCTCGATCCATTCATCGGGTGACGTGACGTGACGAGACGTGTTAGCCCCTGAGTGTGTGTTAGGTACGCTGCATTTAAGATTATTAGTTAATTCATGGATCGTCCATTAGTTACTGACTCATGCGTGAATCAAAAGGAACTGTTAAACTCGTCGATACAATGCATATCCATCCGCGCCTCCGCTGTCAACCAGTAAGGATTTATCCACAGAAATCCGATAGTGTTTTATTTTAAATTTGCATTCATTACTCGTATTAACTAATTGATATGACTGATAGTATCTCCCTAGTTATATTCCTTTCGAGTCATTGTGCATAATCCCATTCTACGCAGCAAGGAATTCAGAGCAGATAGAAGAGAAGAGCTAATAGTCCAGAGAAAGCGTATAAAGTCCAGTGAGTATTAAACAGTTATCTTAGAAAGCATTATAGGTATGGGTTCGCTTACGGGTTTACGCTACATTTTATATTCTCACCCAACACTGCTCTGTATACGTGTTTAAAGGGTGTTTTTAAATGTAGGGGAAATGCCTCCGAAGAAGCCATCCACCAGGAAATCGCTAAGGGCGCCAAAGCTACAAGAATCATAAGTAGGAGAGGGCTCCTCACCAACAATTGCAAGACAATTAGAGTTTTCTTCCAAGCCAGTGTCTTTCATTAAGGCGATCACCAAGGAACCCTTTGTCCAGCCCCCAGCTTTCGGGGATACCAAGGCAATTATTGGAGTAAAGACAACTTTTCCTCGCTAGGAAGAAGTCTTAAAGAAAATAAAGAAATAAGAACCCCTCGAATATACTCCGCATAGCTATCCTAATACAAGGAAGCTCGATGACGAGATCCTCCCAAATATTTACAGGGCTTATCTGCACATGGTGGCAAGCCAATCTTCGGTGTTCCCTTGCATTGAGCTCTTGAAGTGGCTCGTTGATCACGCCGATGCACAAAAATGTTTGATTAAGGATGATAACGGTGAATGCGTCGGGGCCTTCCTTCAATTAGAGGTTCAGAAGTACTACAATCTTAATGAGACTGGAGAAAACTTGAGCATTGATTTCATTCTAAGTTTTTATGCATCGCACGATACCAACAAAATCATGGCGTCTTGGTGGAGGGAAGAAAAAAAGTTTATAAACTGGACTGTCGGCTAGTATCCAACAACCAATCTTAGGGAACCATACATATATCTCATGGCTCTTCTTTGTAGATTGCATGGAGAGAAGGACTGCTCCCGGTTTTTAGAGGCTTGGATGCCTCTATCTTTTATAGTCTCCATTTCAGGCACAAGTTTCAATTGAGGTGATATCATCTCCAAACAGTTGAGCACCTGCATAAGACAGGTTCAGGTATCGAAGGAGGGATACCCCTGCCTTATAGATGGCCTCGTATCTACTGGACATCATCTACACCAGGAATTATTTTCTAAGATGAACTTGAATTGGCACTCTTTGGAGCTCGCAGTCCAGGTATACTTTAGTATTCTGTGGGAAAACAGGTACAAGAAATCCTATGATGTTAACTGTGATAATTTTATTGCACACATTTACTTCTTTCTCTTCAGGAAAGAATGCCCTAGATTGTTAGATGAGGCAAAGAAGGTTATAACCAAAATGGGTCATTGTTACTTAGATGAATGAGAAACCTACATCAGGGTTTTCGGCGCCACAGGGGCACCCCACTTATTTCCCATTTATGTTCCTGACCGGCTAGTGTTAGGGGAAATTTGCTATCAAACCATCCTGCAAGGATACAATGCAACTTTAGTAAAAGACAAGAAGCAGGATTTCATACCATATGGGTTTCATATCGTCTTCTAGATGGTCAAAGACACTGCGCATGCTAAACAACTTGGCCTAGGTCAATTGGAATTTTGGTTCCAAACCATCCGATTTCGCAAACATGATCCCAAGGGATTGGTCCTATAGTAGACGTCACAGGTATTATCCTATTGGCCCTATGCCCATGATCGGTTCGAGAATGAAATTTTCACCGAGAACACTCAAGACTTGGATGAGGTGGCAGCCAGGAAGGTTGATCCTAGAGGAACCAGGTTTAAAGCTATGAACTACGAAGAACATGTGACATTTTTGGAGCAGGCAGTTCAAGAAATTGGCCGACGCCCTAAAGGGGAAACAACATATGAATTGGATGAAGAAACAAGTGATTCCCAAGAAGACACTGAGGATGTGGGAGATCATCAGGAATCCCCGGTACAAATCAGGTATCCCCCCGAAGATTAAACTGCACAAGAAAGGGGTGCACTTTTATACTAGCAAACTTAGCTACTAATGAAGCAGATGTAGGATGACCCTTATCTTGTCATAAGTCCTAGGATTTCAACTACAGTTCAAAGAGTCCTGACAGACCCAAGTGATCCTGGTCCCATAGTTCCTGATGGCACCAATGGGTCAGGAAATCCTAAATCTACGACATTTTCGATTGATCCCTCGGAAGGAGGAACAACTCAATCAGAGATAGGTTGGGTGTCGATAGAAACACAAGCACCCAATTCCTTGAGCACACTTATACATGTATACAGTGACGAAGAGAGCCCAGAGCCCTCTTGTGGTACCCCGGTGCACGTCCAATAGGAAAAAGGTCTCGAAAAAACCCCTTCCCCAGGTCCTAATAAAACCTCTTCCCCTTGGCCCGAGGTTCATGACAAGGAGGTCTCACAAAAGGAAACAGAATTTGAAGGTTCCCTCAACACAAGGGAGTTCGATGAACCGGAAATAGATGCAGGCCCGAGTGGCGAACCTCTGCAAAAGGAAGTCGAAAGTTCTACATCCAACAAGAAAGCAAGTGATGATTCTATACTCGACACCTTTATTCTGTCCAATACTCAAATCGTCGACGAGCAACAAGTAGAGGTCGGATCTACAAGGATGAACAAGGAAGTTCAAGAGCCCACTCTCGAACAAATATACACTGTGAGAAGCCTGGGAAACAACCTCACATGGGGTGATTAGAAGATACCAAACCCAGTAGACAAGGTAGCACACATCTATGAGATCTCCTATGATCAAAAGAGAAAGGCTATCGTCCAGAGGAGTGCAAAGAAGAGAAGGATCACCTTAGATCACTCCATCCTAGTTACCACAGAGGAGAACTTAATAAACGCAATAGACGCTCGTACGTCCGAACTGATTGGCGTGGTAAAATCCCTCTTCGATGCCGCCCAAGATAAAACCAAGAGGGATGAAAAGGAATTATCCGCCACCCTGAAGGAGCTCAAACATGTTCTCCATCTGGCCGAGTACTACAAGAGCGCTACGTAAATCGTTGTGTATCTGAAAGGTGAGTTCAATGGAGTTTACGATGAGTTCAAGAAAGAAAGGTACCTGTTAACTGCAAACATAGTCGAGTTCTAGGAGGACACTCTTATGGTGCTCGCAACGTGCAAGGAGATGGCACGATGGCATGAAAAGGCACAGCAAGCGGTAGAGAGACTTGAATATATTGAGGCAGTTCAGCAGGGTCGAGAAAAGGAAAGACATGGCATTCGGCTGGTAGGAAAAAGTAGTCTCGAATGTATGAAGAGATATTTCGAATACTGGGATAAGATGTCCCAAGACCCACACCACAAAATCCAAAAGCAATGGGCCAAGTGCCAGAAACACTGGGGTAAAGTTAATAAAGTGATGAAGGATGTCGGCCTTCCCGAGTTCGGTACCCCTAATGAGTTTGTCAACCTGAGCGACGTGTTCATAAAACATGCCGAGCAAGACTCACTATGGGTTGAGGAGTGCACAAAGGTCGCCGATGCAAATCCAGGGCAAGTGCAACAATTCATGAAACACCTGATCAAAGCTCGAGCCATGTTGCAACAACTGAACTCCAGTTTTTTGAAGTACTGAGTGCATGCAGTGGATATCAAAGGAATATATGTTGCCCCAATGGAACAACACAGGCTCCCATGGGCCCAAACCTGTGAAGATTTTTTTATCATCTGGTCTGAATATGAAAGAAGTCACCCTTTTGAAGAGACATCTCGGTTGGACTGTTAAAGAAATTGTTGGATGATCATGCCACGTGGCGATTTTTGTTTGTCTTGAACCATATTTAGCCGTTAATTACAGTTAAACTTTATATTATAAATAGAGACATCGAGCAATGAACAAGGGGTCGATGGTTGTTGTAAGAACTCTTTCTTTTGGTTGTTGATAATTATTTTGAGACTGCTATGAATTGAGAAGTCCTTCTGGACCAAAGACTAGATATTTTCATCAGATGTATGTGATTGGAGTTGCAAAAGAATTACTTCCTTTTCTGTTCCATGAATGATGCAGTAAATGAGTAAGAGCAATTAATTATGTTGTCAAGTTATCTGGCGCAATGTTTTGATGTTCTTTGCTTTAATGATGAAGATAAATCGTTGTGTTGTTATGTGGTGAAAGTTATGGTGCATGAATTATTTTTCTTACCGTGATCTTGACTACATATGTGTTTTATTTATTTTAATTAGTTTCTCTCAGACAGTAGTTGGATGCTCATTTGGTTAAAATGTATTAGTACTAGGCCCTTTGGCGTAGAATCACTGTCTGCATGTTTGAGCAATGGGTTATCCCAAGCTCAACCTCTTCCCAATAGTTTAAACTTTGTCTTGTTATTTGTCAAGTTGGTTTATACTAGATTTCATTTCTCACACCAGCCCCACCCAAGAGAAATACGGAAAAAGAACCGTCCTAAATGAAGGAAGAACCTTCACAAGAAAACATAAATCCCAATGATAAATCAGTTGAATTGCAATATCTGGAGAACCATTCCATCTTAAACGCTACAGAGTCTAATTGGGCCTCGATGGCGGGTTTGGTTCCTACTGTTGAGTTAGGGGATTTAGGCCCCATCAACACCAATCAAGTTGGTAGTTAGAATAGTCCCCTTGGAAAATTAAGGAAGGATTGTTGGATTACTGAGAAGGGGGGTAAATCAATAATAGAGCATGTAATCCTTTTTCACCATAAAATGCAAGTGTTATATCAATGTAGCATTATCATCCAATAGTTGCAGAGTAAATAAACAATGAACAAATGAGTAATCACACACATACACAATACACTAGTGTTTTACATGGAAACCCAAAGAAGGAGAAAACCACGGAATGATTTTTCTTATATGTCTTTAAGAATTACATTCATTGGAAGCACCAACATCCTCTTTTTTCCAGCTGCAACTGGAAGGAGGCTCCAACCCCCTAGTTTCTCAGGCTACAACCTGAGGGAAGCTCCAACTCCCCAATTCTATGGATACAACCAGAAGAATGCCACAACCCCCTATGTTCTTCGGCTACAACCAGAAGGTGGCTACAACCACTTGTCCTTGCCCCGTCCAACCGCCCTGACGTAGAAGAAGAATGATGGAACCACTGTCACACTATCACTATGAGATATACTATTGTAAACCTGTACCAATCAACATGCACCAAACAACCTGTACCAATAACCTGAACCATGCATCAACCATGCATCAACTTGTACCTCAACCTATAATCAACCTGTACCAGTAACCTGAACCATGCACAAGTGCATCAACCATGCACCAACCTGTACCATGAACAAGTGCATCAACCATGCACCAAACCTATACAAATAACATGTCACAATAACCTATCCAAACAACCTATCACAACAACTTGTCTCATCAATCTTATCAACCAAATCAGATCTAATCACCAAGAAAAATCACCAAGACAACCCTCAAAGATGTGCATCAACCAAGCATAACACAACAACTCATAATCATCACCGAGATCAATATGTGCTTACAATAATATACCAATACAATTATGCTACATCATCCATAAACCATGTGTCAACAATACTACTAACAAGTGCCTCCAACCAAGTACCAATCATGTATCAACTACTCATCAACTATTACTCATCAATATGTACCAACATCATCATCTATACACCTCATGTATGTGCCAACTCATCAACTACTTGTCTCAACCATGTAC